>ML213643.1:51823-67953 GCA_004379715.1 Crucibulum laeve
GTATCAGCAGCAGCTGTAGTGAATAGGGTCAGTCAGAATTATAGCATTTGCAAAAACTGACGCACCCAGATAAACCTGGGTTCCCACGTCCCGAACGCGATCAAGGTATTCTTCGCTCTCTACCTCATTAGATTCTTGCAGACTCAAAGACACAAGAGAAGGGGTGACCGTCCCCGCAGCCTATAAAACTCAGAAATGTACAGTATCAGTTGATTGAACTCATAACGCACCATTTCCTTCTGCGTTTCAATGAAAGGAAGAGAACGGACTTCTTTTGCTGTCTTCCTACCGTCTCGTGCTTTTCGCTGGAATGTTGCTCCTGGAAACCATTCAGGAACGTATTTCAAAATAGGGATGGTATCGACAAGAAATGCTCCAGCCACAAGAGATTCAGAGATTCCAGTCATGGCTCGCTCAGCCAAGTTAATAAATGGGTCATTGGAAGGTTGGACTTTGATTCCATAGGTGATTGATAGTGCAACTGAGCCAACCATACTGAATTACCGTCACGGTGTCAGACAGGGAATCAATAAGAGCATGTAACCTACTTACTGCCGAATGTGCTCCAGAAAATGATCGGGGTCCTCTAACAGTTTAAACAGCAACTGATGTACATATTCTGTTTCCCGTGGTTGGTGAATGGCAGAGTTGGAAGGATAGAAATGTTTCTGGAAGATGCGTCGACGTGCTTTCCATTCTTCGTTGTATGGCATCAGCGCGAATACAAATCCCCACCCAGACCTTCCATAAGTCATTAGTTAAAGAATCGCAAAGTAAAATTCGTGATTCACAATTCTGATAGCATCACTGTACGGGGTCTGTTTAAGGAGAATAAGAGTAAACCGAAATACATATCTCCGGAGCATACGAGCATTGTACTTACCTGCTAGAATAGATAGCGGATCTTTTTTCCAGAAGCTCCTTAGCAGCATAAGCAGAGTTGAGGATGATAATAGAAGTCCCAACAACACTAGCATAGACGATCTCAGAGTCTGTCCGTCGATGCGATTAATATGCAAGTCTTCGATGCACGGGCAAACATACTAAATTTCTTTCCCCACTCTGCATAGGTGACCCATTCAGAGCTAGACGGCATGTCGAGCAAGCTACCTATTAACGGTAACCCTTTGGGACCCGGTGGTAGGAGAGGAGAATGGCACCATAGAGCTAGATAACGAGCGAGAACTATCGCCCCAAGAGTGAAAGCCAGTACTATCTCCCAGACCATTTCCTTCTGAGAACGGTAGAAAGTTGAGATAGCTCAGCAGTGAACTATCGATTCTTATAATGGACTGGATAGAAGCAGTGCCGGATGATTATTTTCTCATGTTCTGTCAACCATTGGCAGTAAGCCTTCTGTAGCCCGCAAGGGCCTTTGAGCATCCTGCCAGTGAAGTCTTTATGTATCGATAATCGAACAATGAGCTTGAATAAGTGAGCAAAATAAGAAATTACTAGGTACCTATAGCGACACATACTCTATGGGATGAGATAATTTGACATGATACCAGCATGCGCCTTCAACAAGTCTTGGTAGATCGGATAAGGTGTACAAGATGTGCCAACCAAAGAACCCATGTCGGACCCTGCAGCGCTTTGTGTGATTATCCTTATTTAGTGGGAAGACCAGGTGCCTTTTGTTGTGACTGTAGTGATGCGAAAGTTCGGTTCTGAACTTTGGTTCGAACTCGAACCTCCCGAACGGAACCATAAGTCCAGTTCAAAATTTAACCCTTGAACCGAACCGAACGTAAAGTCCAGTTCAAGGTTCAGAGAATTGAAGAAAATCCTGAACGCGTCCGAACGCGTTCGAACCAGGTAAACACTTGCATGAAGACAGTGCCTCCTTTTGACCAACCTAGACTCCTAACTTCTCCTCTTCACCACCGTCACCAGCACTGACGACGTCGATTTCACGTTTCAGGCTTGTAAATCAACTTTTTATGATGTAAGCACTCTCGATTTCACTATAAGGAGTGCTGATAAATTTTCTAGATGCTCTGGTTCCTAATTATTGTGCTGCACGTCAACTAATTTTCGCCAGTCCTCGATCCAGCCAATGCAAGACGGACACAATCCACAACGACAAGATCATTAATCCTATGGTATCGAAAAAGACTAGCTTCGTCTCTCAGTTTGATACTTTCTATATTTGAATAAGCCCCACTTTATATATATATAATTCAGGTCAGCAAGTGAGCTGTATTTTTAGCACTTCAAATTCTCAAGAGTACATGTAGGAATGGTCACATTGCACCAGTCCATCAGGCTACAAAATATGTTGATGCTGTGATTGTAGAATTGGATGATAAAGATTTTGCTTCTGAGGATGAAGATTAATTAGCATGTGTTCTGTAACAGCTCTACCACCAACTACTTTTTCTCTGGATGCCTCAGTGTTGGAATATGAGTGTCAAGATTATGAGCAAACGCGATCCAAACTATGCTCGCAGTTGTATTTACATTTTTGTGGCTGCTTATGATTTTGATATGTATCCAATTATGTAGATATTTCGTAGTTAAGTAGAGTACTTTTACACTATGCGCTCATCCGTTTGCCTCACAAGCTCAATGAGATCAAACATTAATTTATTTTAACACTTAGAGGAGAATTTAAGTAATTTTATATTTATAAAGTTCGGTTCACAGTTCAAACCCCTATTGAACTGGAACCGACCCCTTTTGAACCTGAACCTATGGTCCAGTTCAGAGTTCGGGGAAATGCCTGAACCGGACCCAAAGTCCAGTTCTAGGTTCGGAGAAAATTGTCAAAGAACCGAACTGAACCGAACTTTCGCATCACTATTGTGACTTCATGTCACAGACTCACAGACGGCTAATTTGTGCGAAGGTGATGAGAGCGTGATGTCGAAGAACGTGAGCCCGTGGAAGTTGAAACGCAAAGTCGAACTAAAAAGAGGGGGGAATAAAGAAAGCGAGGAGCGGGTCCTAACTTAATCAACTCCCGAAGTCTCGGTGGTCGACGCTGAATTGTAATTCAAGAAACAAGTTTTATTCAATTCAACCACGAGGCGTACAGCAGTACTCTACTTCCAAGTCCTCATTCTCCGATTCCTGTTGAGATCCAACCGTCGTTACAACGTCATTCCAGGAAACATCACCCGCGCGACTCTCCTGAGCCTATACTGCTGTAACCGAACCATAACCTCTCAGGCCATCTCCAGCCTTCGTTACGGTTGAGTTGGCGGGTTCAACTCGCTAAGATGTCGTCCCTAGCATAGTAATCCACAGGTTATGTGACACAATGAACAATTAGAATCTTCGTCTAAAGATCTTCAAGGTACGTAGCTTTATTACTCTATCATGACGTAGGTAAGCAGCGAGCAAGAAGGCAGGGTACATATTTTGTATTGTACCACACCGAGATTGACACCAGCAGAACGAAACGAGGGACGTACGTTGTAAGTAAATCTGAGGTTTATTGGTATCCAATTGCGTGTTTGGTGACGGGAATGGTCAGGGAGGTATTGGGGCTCGAGGACGAATAGATGACTTCCAACTTCCGGTGTGTCATCTGGAAAGGTTCTCGACGTATATACCGCCTGCTTTAGCGTACATTTGAAGCCGAGGATCAAAGCAAGGCTTGGGGCGGGTTTTGCCTTTGGAAACTCATCATGATAGATCCCGACCAGGTTTAAAGCGACAGATCTATGCTTTGGGATGCTTGAGAGTGTCTTCAAGAAGAGAATCCATATCAAATACCAGAGCTGAAAGAACGGAGGAACTGAGTGTGCGATTTTGACTAAAACACACCTGGAGTGTATAACCCTCTATTCACTTCCCAATTTGTCTCATTCCGCAAGGTTCGTGTTCGACAAGATCCAGTGTTGCATTCGAGTGTTTGGAGACCGGAGATCAAAGCTCAAGACTGCGCAGTGGGCTGGAGAGGGGATGAGAACTGTACGCGACTAAAGGACGAGCAAGGAGAGATAGGCAAGGGTATGGAAGAAAACACAACACCAGAACAACTGGGGACGCGAAACTGAGAGCTGGAGGGCAATGAGAAGCAGCGAGCATTGACCGTCACGAACAGGGCAACGATCTAGTGTAAGTAGACAACGCTACCACAATCGTCCAAGCACGTCCAAATAACCAGTCCGTTGATCAAACCAAGGCCGTGCCGAAGCAATGTCGAGGCGCTTATATCTCATTTAAAAGCAACGTCCTCTGATATGATCTGCTGAATCGTAACAGCATCTGTGAGGAAACCACAACTGTGAGCGATCATAAAATAACGTTGAGTCCTCTCCGAGTCCCTTGTATTTCTCATCCTGGGATTCGGGAATTCAGCTAAAGTTCTGTGCCGCGAGCAATCGAAGCTTCTAATATGTGCACAGACAGCAACAATGTTAGCAATCCAGGGGATGTAGAGGTACGTGGATGGAATGCACCGCTGGCTACTCTGATAACGAGGCATCTGCCTAAATAGGATCGAGAAGGGCTCGAAACTTTAGAGCGTGCTACATCTATTATAGCAGCATTCAAGGCAGACGCGTCAATGTCAAAGCTGGAAAAGGCTATTTTTCTCTTCCGAAAAGCCCTTAACCAGTGTCCGTATTCTCATCCCGTACGACTGCAATTATTGAAAAATCTCTCTGAGGCTTTTAGTGTGAGATTTATTTACACTGCAGAACCCGATGATCTACAGGACTCTCTTGCACTACGTGTTGAGTTGGCTAAACATCTCCATGGTTCGGAAGAAACCGTGCGTATCATTCAAATTCCGTTTCTCCTTCAAACAAATGATAACGTCTAACATGTATAGATGCCTACTTCCAATGATGAAGTTAACGATGCACTATCGCAGATCATCGAATTAGCTAGAGATATTCTTTCAGAATTCAAGCAAGCGGTCACTCTTTCGGATCTCGAAACCGCTGTTCTACTATTCGATAATGCTTTGGCCCTTTCTCCTTCTCCGAAATTAACAAGGTACAGGCCCTTAGCGAGCATCGGGGTGGCATCCTTTCTACGATTTTTTCATTCGGATAACATTCATGATTTACATTCCGCAATTTCTCATCTCCGGGAAGCAATCGAGCTCTGTCCAGTAGACAACCCTGCTCATTTGCATCTCAATCATCAGCTATCGTGCTTACTAGGCGAAAGGTTTAATCGAATTAGCGAGATATCAGACCTCTATGAGTGCCTTTCACGAGGAACGATAACAGCATCCAAATCACTCAACTCATTGCCAGACATATCAAACCTCCTTCACGCTTGTCAGCTCTGTTCTGAATTCAAAAAATCTTGTAATCTCGACCAGCTGGACACAGTCATTGCGTTGTTCGAGAAAGACGTCGTAAGACTCCCTATCCTCAGCGAGATTTCCCTCGCCACACTCTCCGCCGCCGCCTCCGCCTTGCACATTCGCTTCGAGCATGCAAGGCATCGAAAGGATTTAGACACTGCTATTCTATTCAGCCAGTGCGTGCTTGGGGCTCTCCCGCCGCACCATCCACTTATGCGTGCTACAATCAATAACTTTGCTGGCTCGCTGAGGTGCCGATATGACCAGGATACTAAGCCATCAGATCTTGACATGTGTATTATGCTAAATCAACGGGCTTTCGAGCTACAACCACCATCCGATCCAGCACAGTATACAACACTGAATAATCTTGCTAACGGGCTGCATACTAGATTCACTCTGACCGGTGAAAGCGACGATCTGGAGAAGGCAATTAGAGTTTATAGACAAGTACTTGGGCTTCTACCGTCGTCACATTCGGAACGGTCTTCTTCTCTACAAAATCTTGCCGAAGTCTTGGGTGTCCGATTTTCTAATTCAAGGGACATAAAAGACTTGGAAGAAGCAATATTGCTAAATAAACAGACCGTAGAGCTTCGACCCGTGCCTCATCCTGATCGACCCATGTCTCTCGTAAATCTTGCCGCCTTTCTCGAAGAACGATTGAATCTAAACTCAAGTGCTAAGGCAGAAGATTTGGATTATATCGTCTCACTCTATCGGGAAGCTCTCGATCTTCGACCTCTTCATCATCCTGAGCATTGCATCTTCCTTGGCACGCTTGCGAATTCTCTTCATACACGCTATAAAAGTTTGCGCACACGTGCAGATTTAGATGAGGCCAGCAGGCTGTATAGACAGGCTCTGGATATGCAAAACCCTCCTCATCCATCGTCATGTGAGGAGTTCGCTAGTATTTTAGCTAGTAAATTTGATGAGGACGGAAAGATAGAGGACCTCGAGGAAGCTATTTCATTAAATCGAACTGGACTGAAAATGCAACCCTCAACCCATCCTCGGTACTCTTCCATTTTGAATAATCTGGGTTCAAACTTGAAGACCCGGTTTATGCAACAAGGATGCCGTAAGGACTTGGATGATGCGATACTACTTCATAGAGAAGCAGTGAATCTGTGTCCTCCACCGCATAACCGTCAATGTATGTCACTGAATAATCTGGCCAGTGTTCTAAAAACTCGGTTTGAACAAGACGGACAACAGAGAGATTTAGATGAAGCAATAACTCTTCTTCGACAAGTGCTCGAACTAAGGCCTCCATCCCATCCCCATCGATCCTTCACTGTCAACAATCTGGGACTTCTATTATCAATTCGTTTTTCCCATCATCACCAGTTACAGCGGGGAGACTTAGACGAGGCTATTATGCTGCATCGAGAAGCCCTAGAGCTAGAACCTCCGCCACATCCAGAGAGATTCTCTTCCCTGAACAACCTCGCGAGTGCATTATCCTGGAGATTTAACAAAGATCGCAGACGAGCCGACTTGAATGAAGCCGTACTGTCGTACAGAGAAGTTCTTGAGCTACGACCTTCACCATCAGATCCCAACAGACCTGGCTTCCTTAGCAACCTTGCTCGTGTGTTGAGCAGACAGTTCGACGTAGACCATCAACCCAGTGAATTGAATGAAGCAGTCCGGCTATATCGAGAAGCCCTAGAGCTACAACCTCCTGCACACGCCGAACGATATGCATCCCTCACAGACCTTGCGGGCTCTTTGCAGACACTATTTGTATTGAACCGTCAACTTGAAGATCTCCGTCAAGCTATTACCCTATACCGAGAAGCGCTTAAATTACTATCTACTGACCATCCACAAAGGTCGTATTCTTTAGCTAGTTTAGCAACTGCTCTGATAATTCTGCACGAGGATAAATTGGGTTCAAACAATGATGAGCTTCTTCATGAAGCTATGAATTTCTTTCGGGAGGCCACAACGGCTGGTTCAACGTCTACTTTTCGGCGTTTCTTTTTGGCGAAGTCCTGGGCAACTTTGGCAAATGAGCATAGCCATTCATCGGCCATTAATGCATTTGAAAGTGCCATCGAGCTATTGCCCCAGCTAGCTGCTCTTAGCAGTGATATGCAGTCGCGGCAAAATGCTTTAACGTCCGGTTCTGATGGACTGGCTCAAAGGGCCGCAGCATGTGCCATCCGAAGTGGTGAATTCGAGAAGGCGGTCGAGTTTCTGGAAGCGGGAAGAGCCGTGTTTTGGGCTCAAGCACTACAACTGCGTACACCAATGGACGATATAAAAAAAATTAATCCGGATCTCGAACGCCGTCTACGAGATATTGCTTCATCATTGGAAGACGCTTCTCTCCAAGACAGACAGACAGAAGCTACAAACAACCAAACAAAAATGAGAGCTGAAGCAGAATCCACCCGTCTTCGCAGTCTGAATGATGAGTGGAACGCAGCGCTTGACGAAGCACGACAGATAAAGGGCTTCGAAAATTTCCTCAAACCTCGAAAGTTCTCCGATCTCAGAGTGGCTGCCTTGAATGGACCTATTGTCATGGTAGTCCCAGATGAATATGCAACGCATATTCTAATTCTGACAGAAAACAGTATCAAATACTTCTCTTGTTCAAAACTTCCTCTCGCCGTAGTACGTGCGCTAGTTGATATGATACAGATAGCAATTAGGATGTCTAGCTCTTTTATTTCGAGCGAACAGCTCACAGCTCTCCGACATATCATCACGGCATCGTCGCTCCTTTCGACAGTTAACGTTGAACTGAGGAACTATGAATTCAACGCGAGCGAGCGAGCTGGTCACAAAGTAAGACCCGCTGAGAACTGGATAACCCAGGATAAATTATTTAAGTTCGTGTTAGCAATTCTATGGGACCAAATCGTGAAACCAATTGTTGATGTGTTAGAATTACAGGTACGTAGTTTCTAGAACATAGTATGGTGGTGGGCTGCTCACTCATTCATTCCTTAGAAATCAGATCGTCTAGAAACCCTGATCAGATGGTGCCTCACAGGTCCTTTTACATTCCTCCCGATGCATGCTGCAGGCCGTTATCCTCTTGAATGCGCTTCTGATTATCTTGTTTCTTCGTATATACCGACGATCAGTGCATTGCTCTTGAATCCTACACACAGAAATCATCCAAATTCTACGTCCGAAACGCTTAACATGCTCGTAGTGATTCAATCGGAAACCTTGCCTGCTACAAAGGACGAGATGGAGATGATTGGAAAACATGTTCCACCGTCATGTCTAACTAAATTAGGTGTTACAGGAACCCTCGCTGGCGTGGAGGATGTCGCATCTCATCTTGGCATTGCGTCGGTGGCTCATTTTGCATGTCACGGAATACAGAATCCATTCAATCCCCTTGAAAGCGCGCTTATCCTCGACGATGGTCAACTGCAAATTTCCAGAATCATGAAGCAACCTTTACCTAACGCCTCACTCGCCTTCCTATGTGCTTGCGAGACGGCTGTGGGTGACCAACAGCTTCCCGATGAGATGATTAGTCTTGCAGCTGCCTTATTGTATTCCGGTTTTCACAATGTTGTGGGGACGATGTGGTGAGTTAGGCGGATTTATACGTCTAACAGAGAGACTCATTGATTTATAGGGCCATCGTTGATGAGGATGGCCCATCTGTTGCAGATGCATTTTATGAGTATCTTTTTCGGGACGAAAATGCATGGTTGGATACTAAGAAAACGGCGCGAGCACTTCACATCGCGGTCAAAAAGCTCCGTGATAACAATATACCATTCCTGGAATGGGTTCCATTTATTCATCTCAGCAAATAATTTCAGCCACAGTTCGAATGGGAGGATTATAACATATATCATTGGCAACGTAGAATAAGTTAGTTGTCGAACAAAGAAAAAGAGCAAGTCGGTTATGATATTAATTTACGAACTGTTTTTAGAGAAAAAATCCTTTCCTCTTGCGGAAGGGTAAAACTGAAGGAGGGGCAAATAACGAAAATGTATAAGTATCCAGCCCAATTCTCAATTGTAGACGCGGTTAATGTTAAAGAGTACGAAAAGTTCTATATATGTGCAGATTTGTTCTTATGGAGGCCGTCCAACAGGTCCAAACACCCCAGAAATTTGTCCGCGAGCTCAACCTCAAGCCCATCGTTATTGCTGACGCTCTTCAGACCTTCATCCCTTATGGTCACATGAATTTTTTCTCTACATGCTCTCTGCATTCAAATATGTCCTCACTCCAAGGAGAACGCTTCTTCCATGTCTCAAAATCCCCGGAAATATCCCGGCATGCCCGCCTCGCCGTTTCCTATCGACCTTACCGTTTTCCCCTAACGTTGACAGTAAATCGGCCCCGAAGCATATCAGGGAACTCATCGTTGATGTGAAGGCGTATTTACAACGAAATTCCAAACAGGAGAGCACTATTCAGTTTGTCAATGACCAACTGGACAAGTTCATACACGCGCACACGGAGAATCCGCGTGATGCGTACGAACAGCTCTTGACTTTCTTGATTCACGTCCTGCAGATACAGGCGGCATGTAGCATCTACGAGCGTATGCATCACGAGGGCTTCCTGACAAGCAGCGACACGGACGCCAAAATGCTCGCCGTGGTTCTCGCCACCACCAAAGATACCGACCACGAACCGTATCTCCAGGGGCTCAAGCGCATATTCCAGCATCCAAACTATTCAGAACATCGTTTGCGATATCTCATGGAACTTATGTCCAAGCTCGACGCGCCACAGCAGGTCCAGATGGCTGTGCTGGAGCAGTTCACTGCGACGCGCGAGGAAGGGTACCAACCAAGCCCTCGGCTGCTCCTGATGCTTGTTGGGATGCTGGGACGTGCAGGAGAGGTCGATGACGCGTTTAACCTCATGTCGTGGAGCGGCGCGGCGCCCTCAGGTGGGCAGGCGCATTACCCATACGTCGCACTACTCCATGCACTCAAAGACGCAGATGATCCCGACGCCGTCAAACGCGTTCTAAAGCTCCTGAATCATCACAAAATCGCCCCTCGTATCGAGGTATTCAACGCTATAATCACCAGAGAGGTCCGGCAACGCGACATTGGCAATGCTTTCGCTTTCTACGCAGTCGCCAAGAAAGCTCCCAATGTCTATCCAGATACATTTACTTTTGCCAGTCTTTTCAAAGGTCTTGACACACTTTTCGAGCCGAAACGCTGGAGGACGAAGGGCAGGCGGACTAGACGTGATGACAGTGTTCTCATTTCTCCTCGCGAGTTGTATCACGAAATGACATCTGCTCTTGGTGATATCCCTGCCTATGCTCTGACTCCAAACCGGTCAATGAGCTTGAAACCTGGTGGTAAACCTCCGTCGCTCTCTCGTACCCCATCTTCGCCTTCCTCCGCTCTGACTTCATCACTTCTGAACGTGGCACTTCGTACTTTCCTATATAAGCATGATTTCGCAGCAGCTCTTGTCGTCATCCGCAGCTTTACAGTCTACGATGTCCCGTTAGTGTTGGGAACGTACGCCATCGTATTGCGATATCTCTCATCAAGGATACACAAAGATATCAAAAGTCTGCGCACAACGGGCGAGCAACGTTGGGCAGATAACTTTCTTGGCTTGCCACAGTTCTATGATCCTCGGCGTTTCAAGGATATAGAGACCAATAACCAGCTTCTGACACACGTCCTGGCGGTGGTGCGCCAGCCCCGCGGAGAGTATGATGCAGGGACCCCATTGTATGTCAACCTGCACGCTGGTCAGACGTACCGAACGCTAGACCTGAATGTACTGGGATACGGCGTACCGACCTTGGACATGTTGTCGGGAGAGGAGGAGGTGCCACTAAACTTGAAGCTGAGCATCGTACCACTTGAGCGTCTACTTCGGAAAGCTATTCAGGCTGATCCGAATCTGGTTCGGCACTCTGATAAATCTGCCTCCTATGCAATGTCTAAGGCCATTGCACTAGCAAAGGAGGAAATGATCCCGGTTTACTCATATACACCCTCCAGCAAAACATAATAGGAACGCTCAGTGCTGATGCAACTGCACGTTTACATCTTTGATCCATAGTAGAAAGTTATCTTTTCCGCACGCCTCACACCCAACGTAATCCTCACTCTTTCGCATATATATACTTGTAGCATTACCATTGCCATATCCCCCGCATCTCTTGTACTCTAGCATTAATCAAGTAATCAAAACCGACATTCTATCAAATACATTGGTCTATTGATACACTTCCACTCTACTGCTTGTATTCTGCATTGGTGTGTTGAAATAATGCTAGTCGACACCAAGATCATCCGCCTCCTCATCTGACGATGATTCTTCTGCAGGTCTGTTCCATCCCAAGAACCGACCCAGGATATTCCTGATTACACGTGGCATGGGCTGTATCGTTATCAGTGAGGTCAGCTATAGGTCTCAGCGTTTTGAAGCGACAACATACCGAGACTGCTTCCTCGTCCTCGTCGTCCTCGTCGTCTCCTACTTCCGTTTCGTCTTCAGCATGGTCGAGCGTATCATCTTGGGCGATTGCGGGATGTTGCCGACGAGGAATTTCGATTTCTTCTTCCTCTTCCTCTGGACCTGGCTCATCACCCCAACCACCGCCGTTACCACCATTCATCCCGCCAATGCCAAATCCGCCAGGCATATCGCCACCACCCATACCCATGGCAGCAGCCACTTCATCACCCGCACCCATAGCTTCAGCCAACATCATCTCCTCCACTGCATCTGGAGGTAACTGCGCCATCATCTGCGCGAATTGCACGATTCCACCCGGGAAACGCTCTGCGAAGTTGGGATGGGCGTTGTAGAATGCCTATTCCAGTTACCATCCATGAGTCGAATGACTAGGTTAGCGAGAGAAGTGACGTACCTCCAACTGTCGCCTGAACCCAACATCCGGCACCATCTGTGCTAGCCTCCGCTGATCCATTTCAATTTCTCTCCGGGTCCTTGTGCGTCTACGGATGGCAAATACATCTTCCGTGCCCTCGAAGAACTTCTCGTCGTACTTGTTGACTGCCGTCTGAGGAGGCAGTGGGTCACATGCGAGACTCTTGTTGTGGTCGAGAACTGAGCGCGGAATGAACGCAAATAGGCGCTTAAGGGTGTTCTCGAGCACAATAATATGCCGGTAGAGAGAAAAGCGTAATGTAATATGGCTGAATAGTGCGATGAAGCCCATCCGTCGAGGGGTTGCTGGGAGTGACGATGGGAGAGTAGGACTGAGGGTAGATATAGTTTCGGAGAACCAAGAGCCTGCTTCTTTCCATAATGGAGCAGAACGCAGTGCGTAGAGGTGAGAGAGCAAGTGGAGGGCGGCGAGTTCAGGTGATAATGAGCTAGATAAAGCGTTAACTCACTGATACAGGAAGAGTATATGATCGAAGTACATACTTTCCATCAGTCTCAATCCTGAAGTCACGATGTGCTCGTATACTCTCAGGAAGCACCACGTCAAGCTTATCCGCCAGAAGGGGTACGATTGAGGGGAATGACATTACGGCATCTTTCAATGTCTCCGTCGATGCTTTATGTCCCTGTTATCATTCACGATTAGCCATTCGATCCTTGCATAACAAAACGAATGGCACGGCTTACAGAAGAACCACCTTCTTCCATCCACAATGCCAAAGCCCTGGCATATGCCCATCCTGGCAATACACTAGGGTCCATTTTGTTGTGCTGCCCAGCTTTGGCCTTTGCATCAGCACCGTCCCGCGTCTTACGCTTCGCCTCAAATGTGTCCCACACCTCCTTCAGCCACTGGCCCATCCCAGCCTTGACAGCAAGGAACTCGAGTTGCAGAAGGGATCCGTGTGGATCAGTGTATGGATCCAATGAGTATAGTAGTCGTGCAAATTCGAATGCGGTTCGTGGACATCCACGCCGGTTAAGGTCACTGTTAAGAGAGAAGATAAGCTTAGTTCAAGGGAATGGAATGAATACACTCACGCAATCTGCCTTGCTACAGCGAGGAAGAACGGCCGATTCTCTACTCGATCGAAATCAAGTCTGTTCATGCCTGTGGTGAACGTGAATGCACCGACGAATGCGCGTTCGTAAGTGAATAAAGCGCGGTCCGTGAAATCGACTGCCTGTGCGTGCTCTTCTCGATGTCTGTAGATCTCCGACAGCTGTAGTAGTGTATCGCCATGCCACGGCAGTTTTCCTAGCAAGTCGTAGAACCCCTGCGGATCTGTTCAATAGGTCAGCGATAATTCCTACACAGAGAACGAACACATACCTCCTGATAACACAGTCTTTAAAAACACTGACGTGACACCCTTGTACTTCTTGCTGTACTCGACCGTCCACCACCTTTCGCCTCTCTCGAGATCCTCTAACGACCCTCCATGTCGCCTCGCCGTCTCCTTCACCTCCTCCTCAGTCTCCGCCTGGATTGTTAAGCCCTCTCTCATCGATGCGGGCCACCACGTCCCCTGCGGGCGTGTCAGGTTCGATTTGGCCTGTTCCTTCTTTCGGGCGCCAGGTGAGGATCCCGAGGTCTTGTTCGCGGTAACGACACGTGAGCCGAAGAATTTACGCAGCTCTGCCTCAGCATCGAGGTGAGGGAGAGAGGTGGCTAGCAGGGGCGCGAGAGGTTGTATTCGCGAGCTACTTGATGTCGATGACGTCGATGCAACGTTTTGCAAAGATGGGTACCTGTGAAAGGTGTTAAAAGAGCGAACTGAGATAGCAGTACATTGCTTACTGTACTGAGAGCTCCTTTAATGCTGCATCCAGCTCATCATCAGCCGCTTTCTTCTCCTTTGCACGCGCTTTTTTGAGAGCCTTCTTCTCGTTTTTCGGTAATGGTGCGACCGGGGTGGATGTTCGTGACGCCTTTACAGGTGTCTCGGCGCGTGGAGTTTCTGAAGCGCTAGTAGCTGGCTTTTTCTTCTTCTTCTTGGACTTCAAAAAGTGTTAATAGGTAAAGAGCATGTCAAGATGATTTGGCTTACCTTTTTTGATTTGGATGACTTCGCCGCATCCTCCTCGCTCTCATCCTCTTCTCCTTCTATAGCAAGTAACTAATAAGGACTTTAGCTCAATACAGATTACTAGAAAGAAATGAAAGACATATTCACAGTGGAAAACGCGCTAGCTCCTGTTGGCCGTGGCAATTCATCCTCGCTTGACGAAGCTTCATCCCGCTCCGTGGAAGGTTCAGGAGCTGTCTTTTCCAGTGCTTCAAGCTCTTCAAGCTCTCTTTGCTGCCGTTTATTCAGACGAGGAGGCATATTTATGTGATAGCTGTGGATGGCGCTGAGCTGCTTAGCCTGAAGCTTGAAGCCTGACGTGACTCATCGATATCTGAAGGAGGCATCCTCCGGGCCGAAGATAAAGTCGGTGTTGAATCTGAGTATTCTAGCCAAATAAATGCACCTGAAGTTTCTTAGCGCTTGTTCAACTTCAACTTTCAAGAGACCATCACAAGACCATCATCACTGCAGCCACTCTCACTAACGTCAGTAACAACCAATTCATACATGCAGAGATTTCAGAGGATTATAGGCAATGTTGAGGGAGTGTATCTACTCGATATATACACTGCCAGCCTGGATGAAACAGGAGCATCCTCTTCCATCCTGTATTGGTCCTATGGGATTGATTGTGATACGAACTCTGCTGGAGATGCTTCGACCTAATTTGGAGTGGAGCACTTACACAGAAGGAGCTAAAAAAACATCGTGTATGAAATCTGCTTAATAATTTAAATACACGCTTATATGCCTCTAGAGTACTAATAGACCCAGATATTGTCTGTTTAAATATTCTCGACACTTCCGTTGTTGTTCTCAACAGTACAGGAGCTTTCAGAGACGTATGTTCACTAAATTCGAGCTAGCGCTCCGTATGTTGTCGATATTAATAACATAATGATTTATGCAGAATATTTGGAACATGCCTGTGATTTCGCCGCACATTCCGAGGAATGGAAAATTGAGATAAGAGGTATGTACTTTATTGAGACTCCTCAAACTCTCATCTCAAACATTTCCCTCTATTTAACCAATGTATTAACTCCCTGATCTGCTAACGAAGCTGCGGTGAAAATATCGGTCGGATCATAGCGTTTATTCGTGTATGCTACGAGGCGGATCCATTGATAAGTACCACACCTCCTATGCCGCATGTAGTGACTAAGTACAATAATCATCTGCTTAGGTGAATGAAAGGAACCCATCGCAGGAAGGGTACATTCTTATCGCGGATGCTTTTAACTGCGATATGAAGTGCTTTCGCCGTTTTCTTCGTATCCAACCGCCCATGTTTGTCTCGAAGAAGGTGTTCATAAAACGCATCTGCAACAGATGGGCCATCTTCGTCAGCAATCGACCTATCAATATACGAATCAAAACGTTCTCCATACGCATACAAGTCAATACACTCACCACATCGTCCCAACAACATTGCTAAAGCCAGAATACAATAGAGCAGCCGCAAGACTGACCATCTCGTCGGGAAGCTTCTGATCTCCCATAGCTGTCTCACAAGCACACAGGAAGGCGAGTGAGGCATTCGGTAAAGATTTTTTCATGATTCTAGAAATCTTCAGTTCTCCATCGTCGAGGATAAGTGCACTTTCAAGGGGATTGAATGGATCCTGTATTCCATGACATGCAAAATGTGCTATCGATGCACTACTAAGGTGAGATGCGACATCTTCTACGCCAGCAGGGGTTCCTGGAACGCCTAATTTAGTTAGACATGACGGTGGAACATGTTGTTCAATCACCTCCATCTCGTGCTTTGTAGCAGGCAAGGTATCCGATTGAATGACTGCTAGCATTTTAAACGGATCAGGACTAGAATTTGAATGCGAGGAATTTTGGAGCAAAGCGCTGATTGTCGGAATATACGACGA
>ML213643.1:67963-137218 GCA_004379715.1 Crucibulum laeve
GATTGAATGACTGCTAGCATTTTAAACGGATCAGGACTAGAATTTGAATGCGAGGAATTTTGGAGCAAAGCGCTGATTGTCGGAATATACGACGAAATAAGATAGTCGGACGCGCACTCAAAACCATAAAAGCCTGCAGCATGCACCGGAAGGAATGTAAAAGGACCTGTGAGGCACCATCTGATCAGGGTTTCTAGACGATCTGATTTCTAAGGAATGAATGAGTGAGCAGCCCACCACCATACTATGTTCTAGAAACTACGTACCTGTAATTCTAACACATCAACAATTGGTTTCACGATTTGGTCCCATAGAATTGCTAACACGAACTTAAATAATTTATCCTGGGTTATCCAGTTCTCAGCGGGTCTTACTTTGTGACCAGCTCGCTCGCTCGCGTTGAATTCATAGTTCCTCAGTTCAACGTTAACTGTCGAAAGGAGCGACGATGCCGTGATGATATGTCGGAGAGCTGTGAGCTGTTCGCTCGAAATAAAAGAGCTAGACATCCTAATTGCTATCTGTATCATATCAACTAGCGCACGTACTACGGCGAGAGGAAGTTTTGAACAAGAGAAGTATTTGATACTGTTTTCTGTCAGAATTAGAATATGCGTTGCATATTCATCTGGGACTACCATGACAATAGG
Source organism: Crucibulum laeve (assembly GCA_004379715.1). Lineage (NCBI taxonomy): Eukaryota > Fungi > Basidiomycota > Agaricomycetes > Agaricales > Nidulariaceae > Crucibulum > Crucibulum laeve. Next base: position 68,614 of record ML213643.1, read on the forward strand.
TCCATTCAAGGCAGCCACTCTGAGATCGGAGAACTTTCGAGGTTTGAGGAAATTTTCGAAGCCCTTCATCTGTCGTGCTTCATCAAGCGCTGCGTTCCACTCATCATTCAGACCGCGAAGACGGATAGATTCTGAATCAGCTTTCATTTTTGTTTGATTGTCTAGAGCTTCTGCCTGTCTGCCTTCGTGAGAAGCACTTTCTAATGATAGAGCAATGTTTCGTAGACGGTATTCGAGATCAGGATTAATTTCCTTCAGAGTGTCCATTGGTGTACGAAGTTGTAGAGCTTGAGCCCAAAACACCGCTCTTCCTGCTTCCAGAAATTCGACTGCCCTCTCTAATTCACCAAGCTTGATTGCATACGCCGCAGCACTTTGAGCTAGCCCATTATTACCGCGCAAATTTAATGCTTTCTGTCTCGATTGCGTATCACTACTAAGGGCTGCCAGCTGTGGTAAGAGTCCAATGGCACTTTCATATGCATCCATGGCTGATAGGTGACCATGACGATCTGCTTCATGTGCCCAGTCTGTTATCCCACTAAAACGCTGATAAGGAGAGGATGAACCAGCCTCTGCAGCTTCCCGTAACAAACCCATAGCCTCATCAAGAAGCCCATCGTTGAGAGGATCTTGTCGATGTCGCTCATCATAAAGAGTGATCAAACCTTTTGCTAAATTGCATGAAATATTTGATCTCTCTGCATGGTCAGCAGATACTAGAGTAAGCGCCTCTCGGTGCAAGCCAATTGCCTGATCGAGATATTCAATTCGCTGGCGATCTAGCTTAAATAATTTCACCAACAAATTGCCAAAGTTCACGAGGGGCGGCCATCGTGCTACATGTCGGAGAGGTAGTATTTCAAGAGATTCTTGATATAGCCGAGTTGCCTCATACAAGAGCGTAGGTTCTTGATTTGGGGCGACTTCGAACCTTCTACAAAGATTAGCAGCGAGGTTACTAAGACAGATCGATCTGGTGGTATGACGAGAGGGATGGAAATCAACGGCTTCCCTCTGCAATAGAATTGATTCCTCCAAGCTAGGCAGGTGATTATCTTCGTCAAATTTCTTATGCAACTTATTAGCAAGATTGTTCAGAGCACAGCCTCTATATTGATGAGACGGAGGTATCAGCTTCAGAGCCTCTCGATGTAACATAATGGCCTCCTCTAAATCTCCATGTTCGCGCTCATAATAGATGAAACGGTCGTATAACCTATTTCCTAGATTATCGAGAGCCATGTATGAGCGTTGAAACTCGAGGGCTTGTCGAAGAAGCGCAATTGATTCATCTAAATCACTCCTCTGTCCATATTCATCGAACCGTAGGCTTAAACAAGCTGCAAGGTTAACGAGTGAGGAATCCAACAGAGGTCGCAGATTTAAGGCTTCTCTATGATATGAGATCGCATCATGCAAATCTTTACGCTGCCCTTGTACTTCGAATCTGGTCCTCAATGCGCTAGCCAGCTGGCCCAGTGAGAAGTCTTCTAAAGGTTGAAGTTCCAGCGCAGTGCGACCTAACAAAATGGCTTCTTCGAGATCTTCCATCATTTCATCTTGCTCAAATTTACTGATCAAGATGCTTGTGAAAATTTGGAAGAATGATGTTCGAAGTGGGTGGGAAGGGCCCAGCAAACGCATAGCTTCTCTACTCAACAAGATGGCTTCATCCAAATCTGAACGCACACCTAAAATTTCATAGCGTTCACGAAGAGATATTAAAAGCCCCTGTATGCAGGAGAGATCGTCTGAGTGGTGGAGAAGTCGAAGATCGAGGGCTTCCCGATAGACTAAAATGCTGGAGTCTAAGTCTTCAGAGCTAGCACTTCGTTGAAATCTATTCAGAGTAAATTGGCAAGAAATTCGAGGGCACGGGAACGATCTAGATGAAACAATGGAGGACAGATTTCGAGACCTTGTTGAAGCAATATGATTGCTTCATCCAAGTCCTTGATATCTCCAGAATCAGATAAACTGGAGGCAAGAAGAAAAAAGAAAGAAGACCAAAGTCCCGGGTACGCTGATGGCAGAATCGCAACTCCCTGTCTATGTAACTCAATCGCTTCCTCTAAGTCATCACGTTGGCCGGTCAGGCCATATCGAGTGTGTAGCTTCCTCGCAGTGTTATAGAAATATCTTTGACGTTCTGGATCGGACAGTGGACTTATCTCTAAAGCCTGTTTATTTAACCTTATACACATGTCGAGGTCTTCTTGTTTAGCATCCTGATCATATCGACAGCTTAGCGAGCGAGCGAGATCAACAATCGTAAAATATAAACGCGGGTGCCCTAGCGGTAGATGTGGGAGTAAATTCTGGTGTATGGAAATAGCTTCATCCAAATCCTTGCGGTTTCCTACAAGCCTGAAGCGATCATCTAAGCCGGTGGCAATGAACTGTAACACAAGAACCGACAAGTCGCTGAGAGCGGGGAGCGTTGAGACACCTTCCTGGAATATCGTAATTGCGGTGTTCAGTTGATCTAGATTACTTGATTGGGAGAATTCTAGCATGAGTTGAAAGGCATATTGGAACATTGGAAAATTAATCAGGGAGTAAAGGAGCTTTGAAATATCAAGCGGGGAGTTGTCTGGTGTGTGTATTTGCGTACTCCCGCAGGAGAGACATTCTTCAAGGTCGGAGAGCTGGTTAGTTCGATTGAACCTTTCGCCGGACATGCACGATAGTCGGTGGTTAAGAAGAAAATAAATGGGATGGTCTACTGGACAGATCTCTAGTGCTTCACGGAGATGTGAAATTGCAGAAGTTATATCGTGAAGATCGTCTTCATGACAAAACCGTAGAAACAATGCTTCAGCCAAGCACACTAACGATTTTTCCCTTATCGAATTGGCCGAAGGAGAAAGAGCTAGAGCGTTTTCAAAAAGTAAAATTGCCGTTTCGAGATCAGAAAGTACCACTGCCTGTCGGTATTCGGAAATGGTTGCCTGAGCAAGTTTGATCATGTCCGATATCTCATCGTCGCCTTCATCATCCAGAGTGGACATCTAGATATGTTTGCTAAATTATTTGTTAATGTCTAAACAGAACTGAACACGCACAATTCCTCCTGTATCACGGAGACCTTCGGCTAATTCTGTGCGCAGTGAAAGGGAGTCTTGTAGATCCTCTGGTTTCCATCTGTGCATAAAGCTCACACCGAGAGCCCCAGAAAGACCTTTTAATAGCTGTAATCGCAAACGATGAGAAGGAGGGCATTGTTCCAGAGCTTCTCGGAACAGAAAAATGGCAGTTTCCAGGTTTGATACCGACACATCGGCCATAGATGCCTCCACCATGGATGAAGCAAACTCGAGCAATTCGCATACTTCTTGATCCTACATATCCCGAATGACATTAAAAAATTTGTATGCGTGTGGGGACAGTATACACCTACCTCTGGATCTTCCACTGGATTGCCAACGTCATCGGCATGTACCAACATCTCTGTATCTCCTAGATCGCCAACGTTATTGATATCTGCAGACATAGTCGAGCTGTGCGGCTATGTATATGACTTGGATTGTTTGACGTCTAGGATTTGTTGCGGTGCCGGTGATGGAAGAATAAACATCAGTTAGAAGGTTCGACGCTGAATGAGTGAAACGGACCTGCGAATATTCAGATTCAAATTCGATCAACTAATGAAGAGTGCCAGTGGTCAGTGATATTACTAATTTAATTTCAAACCGTTTGCACGATCACATACATGTTGTGATTTTCTCGTAGTTCGAGCCCTGTTGTGAGTACTGCAGATGATGCCATTGGCTAGGCTTATAAGTGAAATATAAGCGCGTGTGCATCGCTTAAGCTGAGGTATTACATTTGACGCACAATATACGCCCTGCATACCAATCGAAAAACGTAGGGACCTGCAGGATGCAATTTGAACGTTCATTGCCTTATAAGTGAAATATAAGTGCGTGTGCATAACTTAAGCACAGCTGAATCATAATTGGCGCGCAATAAATGCCCTGCATGCCAACGGAAAAAGTGGGAACCTGCCAACTTTTCATTTTGCCTCCCACCATCCCCCACCTCGAGAACAAAAACCCTGCCCTATGTAACCTCCCTTCCCTCCGTTCTTGGTCCATTTACCTCCACTGTCGAGCAAAGAAATGAAATCGTTTCTTTCGAGGAAGAAAATACTTTTCTCGGTAGGCAGAAGTAGATATGCTTATCGACGGTGGTATGTGGCTGCGGAATTGAGAAGGCTGTTACAATGAGAATATAACGAGATGGCAGTTGACACTACTCGGTCATTAAAATCCTTCTAGCGCTGGGACGTGATGATTGGGGGTGAAAGAAAAAGCTTTTCGCAGTATACAAAGGCATATACGTTTTTGAGCGGCGCCGCGGAAGATAGTTGCGTAATTGCAAAGTGCTGTTATAATGAGGAGGCGTGGGGGCTGTCAAGGCTGTCGAGCTACTAAGGGCTTTCTAGCGCTGGGTGCGATTGTGAAGGTGGGGATTAGCTATGTTGCATCTAAGAAGGCTCCAGGATAGGTTCTATTTTCCTGTGCTAGAGGTGAGCGTCCTTTAGATGAACGTTTGAATGTCTGCCTGAGGTAACAACAGATCTATTTGGCACTCCACCATGGTCGTCTCATCTGTCACTGTGACGTCCAGAACCTGCACAGCGTGACTACACTCACCACGTTCATTTGCTTCCAAAGCCGCCCATCAGCTGCAGACAAATCTGCAGTCTTATCCCATACACGCACCTCTACCTCGAGTTCTCATACTGCAAAGCTGTACACTGCCTCTGCCCAAGTCTCCCAGCTAGTCTTGCCATCCACTCTCGTACCACTCTCTTCCCCGTCGATCCTCCACTATCGATTCCACAAATGTATCAACACCTACCCATGCGATCCCTCGTTTCTTTCTTCGACAACGCCTTGGTGCGCCTCCAGTCTGAGTTCTCGTCGCTCTAATCAACGTATCTGAGCATCCTTTCTCACGAGCAGGAGATGGTCAACAAGGAGAAGATGGCTGCTCGTTAGGAGCGCATCATTCTAGCGGAAGAGAGGCTAACGTGGTAAAAGGAGAGGCTGAATGCAGTATGTGAGCAGATGTTTCCGCAGCAACCAGCGGAGCCCCAGCCAGTCGTGGCAACTCAACCGCCACTGCCACCGCCAAGGCTAAGGAAACGAGGTCAAAGGGCAAGAACAGGAAGGGGGCTCGTGCTGATTCATACTCTGAGTCATGCACTGGCTCTTCGTCCTCTGTAGATCGTTTACCTTGACACTGACTTTAGTCGATAATGACTTGGACGCTGACGCCGGTGTCGAGAATATAACACTCTCATCACTCGCTTATCCGAAATGGACTCCTCCACAAGCTGGTCCACGGGAATTGTCTCCAATGTCGGCAGGTTCTAACGCAGGCACGATTGTGAGCCCGACCTCGTTCAGCCCGAACTCTGTTACGCCTCCCCCCACGTCTGCACCGCATCATGTTCGGGTTCATCCTCATATATATACATTCACTTATCCGATCTCCACCCACCCGCACCCGGAGCGCCAATGTTGTCCTCTCTAAAGTACATTCAGGACGAAAAGAAGAATCAAAGTGTACGCCTAGTCCACTTTCCGTACTAGCGTCTCCATTCGATACCAAACAACGTCCTCTGAAGCACCGCAAGAGTGCCTCTGACACCAGCATTTCTGTGGAGGTTCCCAAGTCGAAGAGATAAGATGAGACCAGATAGCAGATTGTCATGAGAATGAACAGGAGGTATCTTCATCCACTGATGCGATAGCAGAGGGGTACCTCCTGTGGCATGCGTAGAAGACACCGCTGGCACCTGTAATGGCCATGAGCGCTTCCGCGAGGCTGTTTGCAGCTCCCAGTGTTTCGAGCGTAGACCCTGGCATGGGTGAGTGTGATATGGATCTGGACAGCAAATGTTAGTACGAGATGGAGGAAGGCGAGGTGTTGGAGTGAGCAATGCACTTCTTGCCCCAGCGATGAGGTCTGCAATGCATCCTCCACCATCATCTCGACCTCTTCAGATCCCTTCTCCTGCCCCGATCGAGGTCATGGAGAACGTCGAATCCTCTCCTCTCGCATTATCCTCAGATACTCCTCCACGAACTCCAGTGCGTCTCCCTTCCCCCGCCATCTCCTCTCCAACTCCCCCTGCAATCCTCCTGCTCCTCCATGTATAGCGACCCACTTAACCCAAAGCCATCAAAGCCCTAAAACCTACTCGCAAAGTCGAAGTGCTCAACTCCAGGCATATTGACTTTACGTACTTTCGTGTCAGTAGGCGTCTACTCTACCGCGCATGTTTCGTGAAACACAAAGCGACTTGTATGATTCACGGGGCGGGAGTTCCGCCCCCTAACAGGAAATTGTGCGTTTCCTCGTCTTGCTATAGCGAGGAAGAACGGTCGATTCCTCACTAGATCGAAATCAAGTCTGTTCATGCCAGTGGTGGAGGTGAATCTATCTCTTCAGCAAAGAGGAATAAAGTCTATCCCGCAGAAGATGATCGATAAGCTCAATAACTTGAAGCAACCTCAATGATTGTCGGGTAATACCCGGATTGAAAAAGTATACGTAATCCCGACCAGCGCATCTCGCTGCTCATTGAAATTTAGGGTTTTCTATTTGTACAGCCCTATGAACAAATAAATCAAGTGAAGAACGCGAACAAAAATTGGTTTAACAACTCTTGAGCACAACTGCAAACTTGGCGAGCAATACATGGCCCTGTATGCCACCGAAAAACGTGGAACCTGTCAACTTTCCGTTTTGCTTCTGCCCATCCCCCACCCCGAGAACAAAACGCCTGCTCCTTATACCTTTACTTTATTTCTATAATCTGCATTGCATACAAAAACCTTTCTTGTTATTTGTTATAAAGAACGCTTCATCAGTATACACAAGATGACTTGACAGCATTGCTCCTATGTATATTATCTAGCGCCATTGTATTATGTACAAATAAGTACAGGTCTCTAGTCGATGCGCCTCACTTTCAGAGGAAGCCTCGCACTAACGCCACCTTCCAGCTTAGGTCTGTATGTGCCTGGTAGGATTGATGGGTGTTTGGCGATCTTCGTCTTCGGCCCATCAGGCAGTTCAAAGGTATAGTTGCGAATCAGTACTGACAACGCAGCCTGCAGTGATTCCGTTCAGTACCAGGCCGCAGTTCAAAGAACGTACGACGCACCTTAAATTCTGCAAGTGCGAAACTCTTACCCAAACAGGTCCTAGGGCCATCCGAGAACGTAAGGATATGCCTATGGCCTTGAATATCCTTCGCCGGTCCAAGCTCCTCTTTCAACCATCTCTCAGGCTCAAACTCCCTTGCATCAGGTCCCCAGAATGACTCGCAGGTGTTCATGAACATGATCGGCGAAGTGACAGTGGTTCCTTTTGCGATCACAAGACTGGTAATCGTCTCTCCTGAAGCTGTGGTGATTGGATTACTGAAAGGAATTATGTCGTCTTCGGCAGCCTTCAATCATCACAAACTCAGCAAAGTAGCGAAGACCAATGAAATATTGAAACACGTGCCACTCTTGTCGTCTCTAGAACCGGAGGGTGTAATCTTAAAACTTCGTGCACTACGCCATCGAGATATGGTAGTCCGATGGTGAGTTGGTCAAAGGTAGGATCGGTGCCTGCGAATTCTGCGAGCTCGTCGCGCAGTTTCTGTTGCTTCTCGGGCTTACGGCACAGTTCAATTAACGCCCACTGTCAGAGCGATATTTTTAGCGAAAATTTATGAATAGGTTTGCTTATAACTCACCGTGAGACTGACTGGAAAAGGCCAAATTTTGGTAACAGTTTTCAAAGAAATGACACGAAAGTACGTACTGGAAGTAGTTTCATATCCTGTAAACTGGATTTGAATTGACTACTTCACCTAGGAACATGTTACAACGTACCTGCAAGTAATAGGACGTTCTGCATTTAATGAATAAATTGAGAACATATACTTTCAAAAGGAAGAATAATTCATACCATCTGTTGAAAAGCGGTGAGTTTAAATCAGAATGTTTAAAATGTCCTCATGGATGTATTCACCTGAGCCATAATCTCCTCTTGCGACATTTGCAAGTCAGTACTCGAGTTCTCCGCCTTAACTACGCATCCTCAATCAGATAATCGTAGATTTGAAGCGTAACCTCACTCACTCAACAATCCAATAATGGATTTCTCCTCGAAGGCCAACTCTCCTTCCTTCTCCTTACGGCTCCGCTCCAACAAATCCTTCGCAATATCACTCATATTCACATGTAACTGCTTGAAAATCTTATTCCTCTTCGTTGGCAAATTCTGCAACATTGGGAACACAGGACCAAGGAAGAATATGATATTAGAGATCACAGAGTAATTGTTGCTCCCGAGCATGTCAAAGACCTCGGCGACGAAGGTGCGGTGTCCGTCAAGAGAGCCAAAGTCGTGTCCAAAGCCAGCAATTCCTACAGAATCCAGGCTACGAAGGGTGAGAGTAAGTACACGTGAAACAGGAGAAGGCCTACGCGATGTGACTCATCCTGGGTGGAGATTAGTGCAGATGAGGGTAAGGAATGGAGGACACACCATTTCTGTACATCGATCAGCGCATCCCCAGCTGAAGCATCTATAGTGGAATCCCAGGCTGCTTTCATCTGGTGACAACGTTAGTTTACTTGATGGCTCTTGTAAGAAAGTCAAACCTTATATGACGAGTCGTAGAAAACCGATGTGAGTTTTCGAATGGTGGCATTGCTAAACGCTGGAGACAGTGCTTTCCGCTGCCTCTTGTGACTGTCACCTTCCGCCCATAGCAACCCGCGACCAAAGAGGTTCTCAATAAATACTCGAGCTAGTTTCGTCTGAACGTAACCATAGGTTTCCTTGGCATAAAAATGCGCGCAAGCTTTCGGGTCACAGATGACGACCCGCGAGGTGCCAAAGCTACCAGGGACTTTGAAGGCAGGTCCGTACTGAGAAGTCCATTGCGCGTAAATCAGTCCCGGATCGTCTGACTTTTGTATGAGCCGAAAATAGCCAAATATGAAGTTCTCATTCGGTGGCCCATTTAACGGCGTTGTTTGTACCCCATTGTTAGAGAAGCGACCAAGAATTTTGTAGAGGGCCCAGCCGATAGAGACAGTTAGAAAGACGTCTGTGAGAGCTATCTGGTGAATCGGCGTCATGGTGGTGGTGTCGAAAGTGGGACAATAAAAGTCGTAGACGTTAACAACAAGTAGGAAGCCTCAACGGGGCTTATAAGTACAGTTGTATATCATATCTCTATGTTAGTGGTCCCATCCTCTGGTTTCATTCTCATGTCTCCAATGAGGATAGGTTCTAGGATAAACTGGTATAGGCTGTTGAACCAAAAACGCCAAAAGGAAATTTCTTCTCTTGTACGAGGCACCATATCGTATAGCAAGATAAGTAACACCAAGAAATGAGGCGTTTCTAAGTCAAGGGTGTGGTAAGCTTCTAATTTATAAACGAAAGCTTAATGGAGAGAAGAATCAAGAGGGTTAAAGAAAGCTTGGAGCACGTAATCGTAGGAATCTCGCCTTTATACCAAATTGCCGGTGCCGATGGGGTGGTTCCGGCAGTGTTAATAGTGCACCGTTACGACAAACTTTCATGCGTTGTGATGCTTAGTAAACAGAAAGTCGCCCGAAAGTCGCCCAAAACTTGTTAGAATGAGCGAAGAAAACGTTTGGCCTCAGTGGGCTCGTGAGGCAAACGGATGAGTACAAGCTATCAAAGTACTCTACTTGAATACTCGTAGATAATGTAAATAGTATATAATTGATTAATGAAACAGCGCCACTAAAATGCAAGTACAACTGCGAGCGGAGTCCAGATCGTGCTCACTCGTAATATTAATGCTCATATTCCAAAAACGAAGTGGCAACCTTGCTTAATTCTGGTTTTTAGACAGTGACCCTCGCACACACACGAGGTAACCATATTCATTACAATTTAGTACTACTTATATACCGTGAAGATGAATAAGACAAAAGGAGTAATGGTAAAACAGGGTGCAGAATGCCATGTTTTAAGGGGAGAAATGAAGAATGGATTCGTACTGCAGACGCATTGTCGCAGAAGGCTAAATTTAGAAGGAACAATGGAGCGCTCGTTATTCCAACAACAATTGCTAACTTCAGCTGACTTATGACTTATAAAGTCAGAGTCTCACAATATAATTGCCACTTAGTGAAAACTTAGTCAAACCTTACTTTTGCCTACTTTGGACGCTCATTAAAAACGAAGTCAGGCGAACTCAGAGGGAAGTCTGGTGAAGTCGCAATATAGTCGAATGGTAGACTACATCGTCCAACACTCATCCATGCCGTTTCGCCAACTCCCTACTCCTCCGTCTCCGCCTGGATCGTCACCCTCTCTTATGGTTGCGGGATAATGACACCGACTCTGACACCGATGTCGAAGATATAGCACTCCCGCCATTCACGTACCCGAAATGGTCTCCTCCACAAGATGGTTCACGGGAATTTCCTCCAATGTCGGCAGGTTCTAATACAGACAAGATCGTGAGCCCGACTTCGTTCAGCCAGACTCTGTTGCGCCTACCCTTACGTCCATATCACCGTGATCATCGGGTCATGGGCATCTGCGATGTCCATATATTCACTTATCTCACTTCCACCCACCTGCACCTAGAGCGCCAAGGCTGCCCTCTCCAAAAAACATTCAGGACGAAAAGAAGAAATAAGGCGTACGCCTAGTCCAATTAGTCCACTGTCCGTACTGGTGTCTGCATTTGATGCCATGGAGCGCCCTCTGAATCGCCGTAAGAGTGCCCATGACACTAGCATTTCTGTTGAGGTTTCCAGTCAAAGATCTGCGACCAGATAGCACGCCCTCATGAAAAGGAACAAGAGATATCTTCATCCACTGATACGATAGCGGAGGAGCACATCCTGTCGTGTGCGCAGAAGATACCGCTGACACCTATAATGTCCATGAGCGCTTCTGTGAGGTTGTTTGCAGCTCCCAGTGTTTCGTGCGTAGACTCTGAGATGGGTGAATATGATATGGATCTGGACACCGAATGTGGCTACAAGATGGAAGTTAGCGAGATGTTGGAGGTGAGCAATGCACTTCTTGCCCAGGTGACGAGGTCTGCAATGCATCTTCCCTATCATCTCCGCATCCTCGGATCCCTTCTCCTCCAGCCCTGATCGAGATCATGGAGAACGTCCAATCTTCTCCTCTCGCTTTACCCCCACGAACTCCTCCACGAACTCCAGCTCGTCTCCCTTCCCCTGCCGTCTCGTCTCTAGTTCCCCCTACAACCCCTCCTGCTCCTCCACGTATAACCTTACGCACTCAACCCAACCCAACCTCAGCTATCAAAGCCTCAAGCTCTACTCGCAAAGTCGAATTACCTAAACCCGACATCTTAACCCCATATACATCTGTTCTAGCGGGCGTCTACTCTACCGCGCACATTCCGTGAAATACAAAGCAGTTTACATTGTTTCACGACGCAGGGTCCCGGCTGTCAAAATTCCTTCGCCTTGCTACAGCAAGGAAGCACGTTCGATTCTCTATTCGATCGAAATCAAGTTTGTTCATGTCAGTGGTGAATGTGAATGCAGCGACAAAGGCGCGTTCATAAGTGAAAAGAGCGCGGTCGGTGATATCAACTGCTTGCGCGTGCTATTCTCGATGTTGCAGTGTATTTCCATGCTACGGGAGCTTTACGAGCAGCTCGTAGAGCCCCTGAGGATTTGCTCAATATGTCAGCAATGATAAGTAGAAGTGGAGCAAGTACATACCTTCTGATAATACAGTCGTCTAGAGCGCTGACGCGACGCCCTTGTACTTCTTGCTGTACTCGACCGTCCACCACATTTTACCTCTCTCGAAATTTTCCAATGCCCACCCATGCCGTTTCACGAAATGCTTCACCTCCGTTTCTGCCTAGATTGTCAACCCCTCTCCCATCGTTGCAGGCCACCACGTCCACTGCGGACGCGTCAGGTTGTTTTGGCCAGCTCCTTTTGCTTGAGAAGCTTCATTGTGCTCCACGGAAGGTTCAAAAGCCGTCTTTTCCGTTGCTTCGAGTTGTCTCTATTGTCGTTTATTCAGATGAGGAAGTGTACTAGGTGACGGCTGCGGATGGCATTGAGCTGCTTGGTCTGACTAATCGATGTATACCACTTTCATCTCCGGCCCGCTGTGTATGTACAATTGTTGAATTTAAGTGTGACAACTAAATAATAGCATTTAGCGCTTGTTCAGGGGCGTCTGTAGTCCAACCGTAGCCACGATGAAAGTTTATAGCCACTCTCACTAATGCCAGTGACAACTGATTGAACATTTATCCCTATGTAAAAAGACCGGAAATTATCTGTAATGATTATTTATGTGTTGACCAGCATCCATAGTTAGAGATAATGTATCGTGCTCCGTTGTTTACCAAGAACTCGAGGCATTTCCCTTGGCAATTGGTCAGCTTGTTAGAAGCATGCAAAGATATTTAGCAGATTATAGATATATCTTTTACGCTCAATATACTTTTGGTATTTTCCATGCCTGGATGCAACCGGATTATCGTGTTCCAACTCCTCTTGGTTTTAAGGGCCTGTTCGGACCCCGGGTTAGTGCTGGCTAGTCAGAGTTAGGCCAGGTTACGCTCTGGTCAGGATTTGTCACTAACTTTGGTGACGAAGTTAGTCACAGATTGTAACACACTTGTAACACACTATGTCAATTGTGATAGGATATAGATAAGATGGATTGCTAATTCACAGTCTACAGAAGCTTCAGGAAGTTGTAGCCATAGGAGAGCTGTTTCTGGAGCCATTGAAAATCAGTGCAGCTTTTAAATGAACTTGATCTATGTCTTTTGAACACCACATGCCTTCAGTGTTCAATATATTATATTATTTCCAATTTGTCTCTGAATCCTCGAGATGATGGTTCATGGAAATTGAAAACTGTTGGAAATACAAACCGTCTCTCGCGCATCGCCCGCCCCTTAATTATCCACTCGGAATTCCTTTTATGTGATCCACTTATTATTTAGACGAGTTAGCAACGTATATATTTCCCGGACTTCGTAACCTAGAAACAAATGATTCGTATATTAGTATCTACTTACAGTAGATACTCCTTTTATCATTTCGTCCAGTATATAAGACTTTTAGATAGCGTAGAAACACCTCAGTCAATTCTTATCTGACTGAGGTGAGTTATAACTTACTTATTTTCCATCTCTTACTGATTATCTTGTAGCGCTATTTATTCCGTTAGGTATAACTACTACAATATTATAGTCAATTCTTATCTGACTGAGCGCTATTTATTCCGTTAAAAACATCATATTCTGATCAAGTATCTAGTGTGACATTGACATTAACCTAATTCTAACCTAGCCAGGTGTTACCGAACACGCCTCTTAGCCAGGTTACAGCTCTGACCGAGTTACATACAAAATAGGAAACCTAACTCTGACTAGCCAGCACTAACCCGGGGTCTGAACAGGCTCTAAGGGATTGATTGTGATAGAAAATCTGCTGGATATGCGTTCAAGCTAGGAGTGGAGCACTTATGCAGAAGGGGCTGAGAAATATGGTGTATATGACATCTTAATAATCTAGGCTTATAAAATTATCGAGTATCTATACACCTAAATAATTTCTGTTTAGATGTGCGCTGATCACCAAATTTGGAAATGGACCTTGGTATTTTGCAGATGTTCAAATAACTATGTAAATATTTATACAGGACATTTTTAAAAGAATTTCCGCTAATAGACGTTTTCCATCTTCATGATAGGTATATGCATTTGTGCTATGTTCATTTCTCAGACTTTGCGCCGCGTGCTCGTTCTTCATATTCCAGGTAGAGTGATTCAAATAGAGCCCTGAATTGGCTCACATTCTCCAGTAACTTGAATGGCGAAAAAATAAGTACCCAGACCTGGATATGTCTAAAGTGCAGGAAGCTTACCTCTCTGCTATCTATTTGTACTTGCACTCATGATTCAACATTTTTGAAAACATCAATATGCGACTCAGGGTACTCAGACAAACACCCATATGTTGATTAAAATGCAAGGGTGATAATGACATAGGGTTGTACTCACCAGGTAAAATATGCATAGAGTTGCAGGGCGTGGCCTTCTTCAAATTCTTCTAGAAGAATCTTGCTTGCAGCCTTATCAGCGAACTCTGCAATTTTTTTATCTTCCGCATCTTGTGTGCAGAATTTTCATTGACCATGATATAGATCCAACCCTTCAAAATATTCATCTCCAATTTCCAATGACAAGAAAAGAGGCTTCCCAGATCCAGATCTCTCCGTATGAAAGGGATTATCCAAGTCAGGGAGATCATTACTTGTATCTTCCAGATACTTGCGGACATCGATTCTGCTCCTAATAAGTGCTAGTGTCGCATCCCTTCCATGCTTCTGAAAGGTTGCGCGGACTTTCATATTGTCGAACCAGTTGAAGGTGGGACCAATGGAAGTGTTGATGTCACCCATCACATCGTGAGGGAAGTGAATCTGAGTAGATACGTAGCCTGAGCCTCTCCCAACATCCGAATTAGTGTCTTCAACAAATGAGCTCTTCCAATCCAGAGCATTGTATTTGTTTAGACTCGGATTTTCTGTATAATTACAATATCCCAGATTTTCGATTTTTTCGATTTCACTGTCACTACGTTCATGCTTTGAGAAAGTAAAAATAAAGAGTTGATAGAGGAGACTTACCATTTATGGTCCAAAAATACTTCTTCGGCCTCTTCTATCGTCTTTCCTTCTTTGCATAATCTACGAGTGTGACCGTTAAAATTTAGAATTTAATGAGTCGTGATACGATATCTTACTGGAAAAACCTGTTGCAATAAAATCTCTGTTCTTCGATGCTGAATGGGTTCTCCGGATAATCCCAATTGATTTTATTCATGATGAAGTGTGGAAGAGCAGCTGCTCCAGAGCAACTCTCTGCATATAGCCATGATTTCAAAGATGGTGTGGATGACATGAGGGCTTGAGATAAGGACGATGAATTTGATAGATTGAATAGTGATCTGCCTGGAGTGTACCTTCGATTTATACAATTTCTAAGAGCTGAAGCTGAATAGGAATCGCTGAACAACAACACGGAAGTATTGTTGGAATACAATGATAGGTCATGATAATGGAAACTCGTAGAACATAAGCTTCATGTCCAGAAATTGCGTGGCGTATGGAACGTTATGTTTGTATTTAGATCAATTGCTAGTGGGTATAGCCTGTGGCGTTTGTTTCTAGAATCTAATACAAGGATATTGTCTTGAAGTCACATGTGATAAACCGTTTAGAGACCTGTAGTATATGAAACGTTACGTTTGTATCTGGATCAATTGCTAGTGGGTATAGTCTGTGGCGATGAGCCGGGATCAATTGCTAGTAGTGGGTACTACAATCTCTTGTGTTTGTTTCTGAAATATAATACTAGTATACTACAAGGATATTGGCATGTGAAGTTGAAGCTGCGGGGGATAAACCTTTTGTTGAAGTGACCTAAGCAATCTCGAATATCAGGAAACTGCGTTGTAAACGCGCAATTATTTTCCTAGTTTACTACATGTTTAAATACATAATTCGAGCGCTTTTTATTTACTTTGAAACAGGTCCATAGCATAAGGTACATACTTGTGGCATAGATTTAATACTAATTAGGAATCATGGAATTTATCGATTGAATTACAATTTATATTCCAACACCTTTTAGACCCTCAATGTAGATCCCATTGTTGTGGTGTAAGTGGACTTCGGTCACACTACTTCAATTTTTGTTTGGCTGGCGAGGCTAAAAGTTGTAGTTGAAATTGAAGTTGGGTAACACGTGCGAATATAATAGCACCGAGATAAAACACTGACAACATGAGAGCACAGCACTTATACCACAATAAGCATACGAGTTACAATTGATCCTGATACAAACATAACGTCCGCAGCCAGTAGGGATACCCTGCTTTTGACATTCTCACACTCGCAGACCGCCCGCACTCAGTCTGCAGCGGTCCACACTCGCAGGATAAAGTGCTTCCAGT
The DNA here is from genome assembly GCA_004379715.1 of Crucibulum laeve. Classification (NCBI taxonomy): domain Eukaryota; kingdom Fungi; phylum Basidiomycota; class Agaricomycetes; order Agaricales; family Nidulariaceae; genus Crucibulum; species Crucibulum laeve. The sequence goes on from ML213643.1 coordinate 84,663, forward strand.
GAGCACACGGCTAATCGCACATTCGATAAGTTCCGATAATGGGCACCTTTTCTACAGATATGAAGAGCAAACGCAATCATGATTGCCTAAGATATATTAAGTGCTCATATTTCGGAGTCGTATCATCTCGAGGTTTGTTGCAATTCTTACAACTTGACCAACGAATGTCGAAGAGAAGACCGAAACAGAACATCATATGGCCCAGGCCCACACAAGTGAACTTGGTCTACCAATTTACTCCAGTCAACCCACGTTAAGTCAAGGAAAGAAAGAAGAAAGGATCCATTCATAGGTATAACTTTTCCCCTGTCACATATGGTGACTATGATAATCATCTGCTTAGGTGAATAAAAGGAATCCATCGCAAGAAAGGTACACCTTTATGGCGGAGTCTTCTAACTGCGATGTGAAGTGCTTGCGCCGTTTTCATGGTATCTATCCATGTATTTGCTTCAATAAGAACACCTTCATAAAATGCATCTGCAACGGATGGGCCGTCTTCATCAGCAATCGACCTATCAATATATGAGTCAAAAATGTCCTCCATACGCAAACAAGTCAATACACTCACCACATTGTCCCAACAACACTGCTAAAGCCAGAATACAATAGAGCAGCCGCAAGACTGATCATCTCATCGGGAAGCTTTTCGTCCCCCATAGCCGTCTGACAAGCGCATAGGAAAGCGAGTGAGGCATTCGGTAAATGTTGCTTCATGATTCTAGAAATTTGAAGTTGCCCATCGTCGAGAAGAAGTGCGCTTTCAAGCGGATTGAACGGATTCTGTATTCCATGACATGCGAAATGAGCTATCGATGCACTGCTAAGGTGAGATGCAACGTCTTCCACGCCAGCAGGGATTCCTGGAATACCCAATTTAGTTAGACATGACGGCAGAATATGTTTTTCAATCATCTCCATCTCGCGCTTTGTAGCAGGCAATGTTTCTGATTGAATGACTGCTAGCATTTTAAGCGGCTCGGGACTAGAATTTGAATGCGAGGGATTTAGGAGTAAAGCGCTGATCGTAGGAATATACGACGAAATAAGATAGTCGGACGCGCACTCAAAATCATAACGGCCTGCAGCATGCATCGGTAGGAATGTAAAAGGACCTGTGAGGCACCACCTAACCAACGTTTCTGGACAATCTGATTTCTGAGGGATGAATTAGCTGACAGTCCACCGTCATACTATAGCTATGGAAACAACGTACTTGTAGTTTTAGCATTTCAACAATTGGTTTCACGATTTGATCCCATAAAGCTGCTAACACGATCCTAAATATTTTGTCCATAGATATCAAGTCATTAGCAGATTTCATTGGGCGTCCAGCTCGCTCGCTCGCTTTTAGTTGAGAGTTCCTCGGTGTAACGTTGATTGTCGAAAGGAGCGGCGACGCCATAATGATATGTCCAAGATTCGTGGGTAGTTGGCCGGAACTAAAAGAATTGGACATCCCAGTTGCTATATGTATCAGATGAACAAGCTTACGGACTTCGCTGAGAGGAAGTTCTGGACGAGATAAGCATTCGACGCCGTTTTCTGTCAAAATTAAAATATGCGTCGCAAGTTCATCCGGTACCACCGTAATAATGGGGCCGTCAGATGCAGCCATTCGCAAATCTGAGAAATTTCGGGGCTTGAGGAAGTTTTCGAAGCCACTGAGCTGTCGTACTTCATTGAGTGCTGTACTCCACTCGTCATTGAGTTTACGAAGATGGGTGAATTCCGCTTCAATTGCAATTTTTGCTTGATTGTCCATAGACTCCGTTCCTCTATCCTCGTGCGAGGCATTTTCCAATGATAGAGAAATGTTGCGTAGACGACCTGCCAGCTCAGGATAAATTGCTTCTAGGTCATCCATTGGTGTACGAAGTTGTAGAGCTTGAGCCCAAAACACAGCTCTTCCTGCTTCTAGAAACTCGACCGCCCTCTCCAATTCACCACGCCGGATCGCACATGCCGCGGCATTTTGAGCTAATCCGGCTGTCCCTGACGTTAAAGCTTTCTGCCTCAATTGCATATTGCTACTAAGAGCAGCTAGCTGTGGTAAAAACTCAATGGAACTTTCGTATGCGTCCATGACTGAAGAATGACTGTGTTCATCTGCCATGCTTGCCCAGACTTTTGCCAGAGAAAAGCGACGAGAAGGAGAGGCCGAGCCAGCCTTTGTGGCTTCTCGGAATAGAGTCATAGCCTCATCAAGAAGCTCGTCGTTGACGCGATCTGATTTCTCCGCAAATAATGTCATTAGAGCGATTCCTAAAGTTGCCAGAGAATTCGATCTCTGTGGATGATCGGCAGATAGTAGCGTAAGTGCTTCCCGATGCAAGCTGATTGCAAGGTCTAAATCTCCACGCTGATGATTTAGATCAAATAATGTCCTCAAAGAGCTGCCAAGATTTGTGAGGGATGCGAATCGTTCTGCATGTCCTGGAGGTCGTAGGTCGAGAGCTTCTTGGTATAGCTGAATCGCCTCATTCAAGTCCGTGGGTTGATGATCCAGGTCGAACCTTCTGCCAAGTAAATAAGCGAGATTATTGAGGGAGCCCGATCTACTAGGATGAGGATGAGGTCGTAGGTCAAGGGCTTCTCTATGCAGCATGATGGCCTCCTCCAAATCAGAACGTCGATTATCCTCGTCAAATCTCCTGCGCAAAACAAGGGCAAGGCTGTTCAGAGACTGAGATCTGTCTGGATGGGGTGGCGGCTGTAATTTGAGGGCCTCTTGATGCAGTATAATGGCCTCGTCTAAATCTCCACGCTGATGTTCATGATGAACAAAACGCGTTCTTAGAAGACTGCCCAGATTATTGAGAATACTGGATCGAAGAGGGTGGGATGGAGGTCGTAGTTCAAGCACTTGTCGAAGAAGCGCAATTGCTTCATCTACATCCCTTCGCTGTCCATCTTCATTGAATCGACAGTTTAGAACACCAGCGAGGTTATTGAGTGAGGTACATCGAAGCGGGTGTGGCGAGGGTCGCAAACTGAGGGCCTCTCTATGTAACGAGATTGCTTCATCCAGGTCTTTACGTTGCCATTGTTCATTAAATCTGGTAGCTAGGTCGATAGCTAGATTATTGAGACACATATCCCGTGAGGGATGTTCTGGAGGTTGTAGTTCCAGCACGGTTCGGTTTAACGAAATGGCCTCCTCGAGATCCTCTATCTTTCCATCTAGTTCAAATTTACTGCTCAAGACGCTCGCGAGCTCTCGGAAGAACGACATTCGAAGCGGGTGAGGAGGAAGTTGCAGGCGCACAGCTTCTCTATGCAACGAGATAGCATCATCTAAATCTGCACGTGCACCCAAGTTCTCATAGCGTGTATAAAGAGCATCAGCAAGGCTCGCCAGAGAGGAGGAATGTTCTGGATGGTGAAGAGGTCGAAGATCGAGAGCTTCGCGGTAGAGAAGAATGATGTATTCCAAATCTTCAGAACTGGCATTCAGATTATATTGCTTCTGAAGCGTGCTAGCAAGACCTTCAAGAGAACTGGATCGATCTGGATGAGGTAAGGGCCGAAGTTCTAATGCTCGTTGGTTCAATGTGATTGCTTCCTCTAAGTCTTTCATATCCCCAGAATTATCGAATCGGGTGCTCAAAACTCTGGCAAGATTATGTAGGGAGCAAGATCGTTCCGGGTGCGGCGATGGCAGAAGCGCGAGTGCCTGTCTATGCAATTGAACCGCTTTTTCTAAGTCGTCACGTTGACCAGTCACGGCATATCGAGTATGAAGCCCATTCGCAAGATTATTGAACGATGTATGCCGTTCTGGATCGGACGTTGGTCGTAATTCCAAAGCTTGTTCATTCAGCATGATGCATGTGTCGAGGTCTTCTTGTTTAGCATCCTGATCATATCTGGAACTCAGCGTGTTAGCCAAACTATTGATCGTAGCACATAAAAGCGGATGCTGCGGCAAGAGAAGTGGGAGTAAATTCTGGTTCACGTCAATAGCTTTATCCAAGTCTTTACGATCTCCTGCGTACTCGAAGCGCATATGTAAGGCGGAAGCAGCTGTTGATAGCATGGCAAGTGAAAAATCGCTCAGGGCAGGCAGCTTTGAGATACCTTCCTGGAATAACGCGATCGCCGTGTTCAATTGGTCGAGATTACCCGATTTTTGGAACTCAGAACAGAGCTGACAGGCATAAAGGAGCTGTGATATGTCAGGCGGCGAGTTGTCTGGTTTGCGTGTAGGTTGCATCCGCCCGCGCGAAAGACATTCATCTAGATCGGAGAATTCGCTAGTCCGATTGTACTTTTCGCCGAGCAAGCACGATAATTGGCGATTAAGACCCAAGTAAGTGGGATCATCTGTTGGGCAGATCTCGACTGCTTCACGGAGGTGAGAAATCGCGGAAGTTATGTCGCGAACGTCGTCCGAATGACAAGATTTTAGAAACAATGCTCCTGCGAGGCCTGCTAACGACCTGCGCTTCGTGGAGTTGGGCGAGAACGAAAGAACTAGGGCGTTTTCGAACAACAGAATGGCTGTTTCAAGGTCAGAAAGTACTACAGATTGTCGGAATTCTGTAAGGGTTACTCCAGCGAGTTCGATCATCTGTGATATCTCATCATCGTCATCAGTCGATGTAGCCGTCTAGACGCATTGATCAGATGTTATTTTTGACGGTTAAATGCAAATAAACACGCACAGTTCCTGCCGGTGTGTCATAATGACTGTCCGCTAATTCAGCTCGTAATGAAAGAGAGTCTTGTAGATCGTTTAGTTTCTCTCCGTGCATAAAGCTCAGACCTAGAGCTCCTGAAAGATCTTTCAATAGTCGCGATCGCAAATAATGAGAAGGGAGACATTGGTCAAGAGCTTCTCGGAATAGAAAAATCGCGTTTTCAAGGTTTGATACTGACGCATCTGCCTTGGATGCTGTCACAATAGACGAAGCACACTCGAGCAATTCGAGTGCCTCTTGATCCTATGTTTCGAATAGCATTAAACCAACTGTCACGAGAGACACAAAGTATTTATTTACCTCTACATCTCCTGGATTGTCAATACTGTTGCTGTCTGAAGACATCGTCAAGTTTTGGCGCTATGCGTATGAATTTTGTGTTTAGGTTTTGGTACAATCCGTGCAATCGATGAATAGACGCCAGATGCAGTGGAGGATTGGATCACGAATCAATGAAGCACTACTCAGATTCAAATGGGGCAACTAATGAAGTGCCATGTGCCAGAGGTCAGTGATATATTACATTCTATGAGATTTGATGATCACGTACATATTCCAAGTTGTGGTGTGTTGCGAGTGCTGGAGATCATGTCAGTCGTACATCACTTTATAGTTGAAATATAAGCGCGGGCGTTGTTTCAACACAGCCTGATGATTATGTGCAGTGATAAATTTGTATTGCGGTCTAGCCTGCAGCCCTGAAGGGATGGATGCAGTTGTAATCCGATGCTTAGTCGTTGCAATCCTGAAGCCATATTAAATATTTGGATATGTATGTGTCGAAAGCTGATTGTAAATAGGACCATCATTTTCCGGGCCGGAATAATTACTTTATGTTTGGCGTCTGCACTGATAAGATAAGATTACCTATTGATCAAACCAACAAAAACGTGGGAACCCGCCAACCTTCTGTCCATTCCCCGCCTCGCGAACAAAAAGCCAGCTCTTTGTACCCTCCCTTTTCATCTTTTTTTAATCTGCTTACATCCGCTGTCAGGCAACGAAATGAATTCTGGAGCTCCATTCCCATGCAATCGCACCTGCTTTTTGTATGCAGGAGACGGGTGACGACACCCGATTGACGCCAGGCTTATTGTCTCTTTTGTCTTTGCACTGGAGTTAGAAGGGCGAATCTTCGCGACATCCACGATGCCAGGCTGATTGTTCTGTGTTCAATTCACTGGAGCTTGGTACTAAAGACCGTCAGACCTGTGCTTGTGGGTCCACGGATTCAACTTTGTTCTCCTTCGCATATTTACTCCCGGCATCTCCTCTGGCTGGTTCAGGTGGTCCTCGGCGACAAATTCTTAGACCGAAACGCTTTATCTATCTAATATATTACGATCATGAGTGCTTCACGCCTGGTGAGTTTGTAAGACATGCTTGTTTTCGCTGGCTAATCCGTTTGAACAGCCCACATCTTCTCGTCCATCACGTCCTGAACCTGCCCAACGCGACTATACACCACACGTTCGGTTACTTCCAAAGCCTTCTCACCTGCAGACAAATCTCCAACCGCATCACATACACGCACCTCGACCTCGAGTTCCGCTTGTGCAAAGCCGTGTACTGCCTGTACCCAAGCATCTACCATCTGGTCGCACCATCCGCCCTCGCACCACTTTCCCCGTCGACTCTACGGTATCCGCAAATGTATCAGCACCGACACAGGCATCCCTCTTATCTCTCTTCGACAACGCCCTTGTCCGCCTCCAATCCGAGTTTATATCACTCCAATCGACGTGTCTGCGTGTCCTATCGCAAGAACGGGAGATGATCAACATAGAGAAGATGGCCGCGCACCAGGAGCGCATCATACTGGCGGCAGAGAGGCTGTCATGGTACCAGGAGAGACAGAATGCAGTCCGTGAACGAATGTTTCCACAGCAGCGGATAGAGCCAGGGCCAACCCCGGCTGTGGCAGCGGGTGCACCGCCACCAGCACCCAAGGAGAAGGAGGCGAAGAAGGAAACGAAGCCAGAGGGTAAAGGAAGGAAGAGGGCTCGTGCTGATTCGTATTCAGAGCCATGCACAGGCTCTTCATCCTCTTCCGTGTCATTTGCCTCGACCACGACACTAGCCGACTCCGACTCTAACTCTGACACCGATGTTGAAGATGGACCTCTCCCGTCGCTCGCCTATCCAAAATGGTCTCCTCCACGAGATGGTCCACGGGAGTTTCCTCCCATGTCGACAAACTCTAACACAGACGCGATCGTGAGCCCGACCTCTCTCAGCCCGGACTCTGCTGCACCTCCACCTACTTCTGCACCGCCTTCTTCCTCTGGCTCATCGTCCTCTGCAATGTCTATATACTCCCTTATCCGATCCCCTCCCACTCGCGCCCGGAGCGCCAACGCCATCCTCTCTAATGAACGTCCACGACGAAATGAAGAAACACAGCGTACACCTAGTCCACTTTCCGTGCTTGCCTCTCCATTCGACACCAAGGCGCGTCCTCTAAAGCGCCGTAGAAGTGCTCCTGACACCAGCATTCCCGTGGACGCTCCTAGATCAAGGAGCTGCGACCAGATCGCACGTCCTCACGATAAGAAACCCGACGCACCCTCACCTATTGACGTGATCGCGGAGGAATATATGTTGTGGTGTGCACAGAAGACCCCCCTGACGCCAGTAATGCCCCAAACCACCTCATCAAAGCTGTTTGTAACTCCCAGTGTTACAAGCGTAGAGTCGGAAATGGGTGAATGTGATATGGATCTCGACAGCGAGTGTGGTTATGAGATGGAGGACGGTGAGATTCCGGAGGGGAACAGCGCACTTCTTGCCCCAGTGGTGAGGTCTGTGACGCCTCCTCCTAGGATCCCTTCCTCACCTGCCCTTATCGAGGACATGGAGGAGATTGAATCTTCCCCTCTCGCATCACCCCCACATACCCCTCATCCACGAACTCCAGCCCGCCTACCATCCCCTGTACTTTCCTCACCAACTCCCCCTGCGACTCCTCCTGCTCGTCCAGCTAAGGCGTTACCTGCCCAACCCCATATCGTCAAACCTATCCAAACCCCAGCACACACGCGCGTTGTCGAAGTGCTCGACCCCAATCATCTCGACCTGATGTACATCCGCTCCGGTGGTCGTCTCATCTGCCGCGCGTGTTTCGTGAAGCACAAAGCAACATGTATTGATCACGGAGCGAGAGTCCCACCTGCAGACAGGAAATCGTGCGCCTCCTCGTCGGTGGTTGAGTCGTTCCCCCTGCTGGTGAAGCATGATGTGCTGCTGGCGCATTGTGTGAGGTCGCATCCGTCCGAGTGTGCTGAAGTCGCGCGGTTGGACCCTTCGGAGGTTAAGGTGGCGCGGAATCTGATGTGGAATGGGGGTGCACTTAAGCATACGGCAAGACGCTGATTACGGTGTTGTTTCTCTCTACTCTCACACTCTGCATCCCTTGTGCTGTCTAATTGTTTATCATTTCATCAACTCATCCAATCTGTATATTTACGTTCACATCATCCCATCCCGGTCTGCTTCCTTTTTTCTTCACCTTCTGTCGCGTCACCCATCTCGTATATTACACATTCAAAGCATTTGCTGTATTTTTATCATCTCTCGCATCCTCGTTCTGTCTTCGTATCCTGCATTACGACCTATACATGTCTAGTTACGTCTTATGTTTAAGTTGTTTATGTCACTACATATATGATTATGCTTTTCTATTCTTTCAGAATGATTTAAACAGAGTACTTTCTCATCCTTTTCTATTTCTCCTGAAATCTCGACAACGAAAATCTGAAAGAAACTCGATGGCATCACGTGGTGCAAAACGATATGTGTCACAACGGGTCACAGCTCAGCGCTTAGCCTCTGTTTCTTCCACAACTCCATCTGACAGGTATAAGCAGGGGGCTACGTCCGGAAGAATCCGAGACGTCCACTCCTCCAGAGTGAGCTGACATCAAAGTACCCTAAAAGGAAGGTACACCTCGCTTAGATGTTAATTTCAGATTAGATATCACTGAGATATTGTACTGTCATTGACTGCTCCTTCTGCTGCGCCTTTAATGGAGAGAGATTTTGTGAAGCAGTTGATCCCTTGGAGGAATTGGAGACTCCATTTTCTCACCCTCCTACCCAGCACATGTCACCAGCGCCCGTTTCAATCTGGTAAACATCATTATTACTTATCGAAAATGCCTTTGTTATGTCTCCAGTCCTCTGTGCTCTTCCCCGAAATTCCAAGTGCTCTCTCTTCCTCTTTGCTAACATAAGTACTGACACGGAGCTCTCGAGGGAATGAAGGAAATTTTTCCAATGTATTATTTAGCAAATGATACTCTAGCATGTAGGCAATAATATTGTATTTCTAAAATGTACGCTGCTGCATGTTAAGGCCAACAGGACAAAGTGGACAGTTCAGAGTGATATTCATGCATGGAGTCCTCTTTGAGTAAACCCCAGCTTTCACATACTTCATTCTTGTATAATGATATGGACAGTCAGATGTGATTGGGATGGAAGATCCAGTTTTTATAAGTTCTGTCTTGCAACCTTCGAGTCTACACTCCCCACATGGATATAAAACAATATGGAAAAATTCTAATATTGATATAATGCTATCAAGTCGAACCTGTATCATTTCCTTTGAAGACATCTGGAATATTGCGAAGTGCACACAGAATATGCTTCCCAATGTGATTGTGCATGTCTGCTAAGGAGAAATGTTTGGTACAGAAATGACACTCAATCTCTTCATTCTCGATAAGTTTCCTGCACTTTGAACTTTCGGACTACCTGGGGTATTTTTAGAGTGATGCTGAGACGCTGTTGAATGCGAGATATCTTTTATCAGCCAGCGCTATCAGCCAATCAACATCTAAGCGAGGTGCACCTTCCTTTTAGGGTACTTTGATGCCAGCTCGCTCTTGAGGAGTGGACGTCTCGGATTCTTCCGGGCGTAGCCCCCTGGGTATAAGTCTATCGAGTTCTGCCTTCCTTCTCAATATCTAGGCACTCTACACTTCGTTCTTATAATAGATGCTGGACTCCACGAAACCCGAATATCCGTCAACACGCCCATCGTTGGGAGCGATAACGATGATTTGGCACAACACAGGATGACAGTGGTTGCAGGATGGACATGGATGGATGGGTGTGTATAATCGCTGGACCTGCCACCCTACCTGAAGAATGGCTGACACGTATAACAGAATTCATGCACACTCACGATATTGCTTGAGCCTTGGATAATATTTTACTAAGGGCTAGGAAATGTATGGACCATTTCGGGGGTATCAGTTCTCCATCCAAAAGTCTTTCCATTGCTCCACCTGCGCGTCCTTCTCCAGAAGCTCCTTTGGTGAGCAACCCCACTCATCCTTGCTCTCCTTCGACACACACTTCCACCCTCCTTCGCCCTTAGCTTTTCGATAAGCTCTTCACTAACCTGAACCGTAGACGCCAGGTAATGAAGAAGTGTATTACCATACACGTCCTTGGCCGCAAGATCTTGTGTCCCACTCTCCAACAACCACAACACCATCGCTTCCTGCTTCTTCTGGTCGGCCTCGTCCTTCAGTTTAACTCGTGCGGGAGAGGTGCAGTATCAGCGCGCGAATGAAGGATACCGCGGTTTGCTGGGTTCCACCTTCGGAGGTTGATCGGGTACCAGGTCCTAGTGTCGAGGGTACGCACGTCGTGGATGCTTTGAATATCTTGCGGCTGAAGAGGTTGATGTGCGTGTCTGTTAGCGGGAGGGATGCAATGTGGAGGAGAGTGTGGCCGAGGGCGGTAATACCCGCAGCACTGAGCGGTGACTTGACCCAATGACAAGCGTTTATCCATCGTAAGATGAAATGATTAGAAATGTGAATCAGATCAAATGCAGGTGCACTCGAGATATGGAAGGATTGTTTGTCAATGAGATGTATTCAAAACAATCGCATTTTGCCGCCAGTGCACAGGTTCGCAACGCAATTATTTTCTGCCTCTAGATATTCTCCGGAACAATCACGAACAATGAAGCTTTTGGAATAATTCTATTGACATTCATAGAACTAGAAACACATTTCAAAGTCCTACTACGTAGTACCGTTGTCATCGGCATCCAAATACAGCTATCCTCAGAAAACATATCTTAGTACCCCCGGAGATGTAAGAGCGCCGGACAGTTCATCATATTAATCTGCCTATTTTCCGCACTATGATAGTAACGAATTCGGTTATTCAATGCCAGACTTCCTCTCGCACGATTCTACGTCTAGAGCCTATGATTCTTCTCATCGGCACTTTTTCTTTGTATGTTTAACATATGTGGTCCAATGTGGTGCAACAATGTGATAGTCGTCTTTTGCATGTTGAGAAAATTCATCCTGTCGTATATAATAGCTGTCATTGAAAAACAGTGATTGAATTACACTTCTCAAACTATCTAGGTACACGAAGATCCCGGGATTCTTTATGTCCCACTTACAGAACGTCGAAGGTGGAGTGAATCCAAAATGCTTGATCTCGAACGCTGTCTACATTGATTCTTATCTCAACCTCCGAAGTAAGTCTAATATGAGAGAGAGAACAAATTGTAAACATGTAAAGAATTACTTATGAATACTATGAGTTAATTATCTGTAAAGTCCGGTTTCGGTACTCGCTAATTTCCTTCTTTATGAACTACTTTTAAAATGTTTCCAGCTCTTAAGAAAAGATATGATTAATGATAGTATCTACCCATCTGCAGTATAGAGTACAGAGTGAACGTCTATTTCAATTCGGTCCTCAAACCCATGGCCTCGTAGTTTAAAGTTACATTTCCAATATTCTAATTCTGAGCATTCCTTCGAACTGTCACAGGGGTAATGAAACTGCTTCGATCTTATGGAATTGCGGGTACGCCGACGTCTACGTATGCTCTCGGAGCTGCTCTTCGACCGAAGTATGGAACATGTTTTCCGAAAAATCATTTATTAAGTGCCGAGTAGATATATAAAGCCTCTTTATTTATTGTACCATCATCCTCCAAAACATCTTCGGCATCACAACAACTCCTCAATTCTCACAATATGATGTTCAATAACAACATGGTCAGCTTTATCTTTTCTTCATCCTGCAGTTGATTCTAATGTTATTCGAACCTCGATTCTTGAACCATAGATCTTGACAACTATTGTTCTTGCTTTCTCGATGACGTCCACTGACGCAGCGCCATCGGCGGCCGCACCTGTTGTTCGTCGCACTTGCTTCACGGCCGGAACAGTGGGCACAGAATGCGGACAATTCATCCAGGACTTTTGCAACAGCTTGACCTCTGTGAGCCATTCAAATTTACCGTACTTACAATGTAGTTTATTTTTTCGCTGAATATAGATCGCATTCCGCAATAACGAGGCCAAATGCTATGATACCCCAAACTTCAAATGTTAGTGATCATGCTTAATTTTTGGTTCCCAGTCATTTACTAATGGAAAATAGGTGACTTTGGTGCTTTCCTCGAGTTTACGAATGGTTTAACTCCCCCAGTTGGAACACCAGCCGCAGCCACCTGCATCGATACGCTCAATAACGTAACCAATACCTGTGGCGGAGTGAGTGTTCCCTAATTCTGTGACACTTGATCCAAGAAGAAACTGAAGCTTGTTCGTTACAGTTTGGTGGCTTTGGAAATGTTTCCGGTGGTCCAACTACATTCACTTTGGACCCAAATCAGGGACAATGCAAACAGCTTGAAGCTCCTGGTACCTAAACGTGGAGTTCTTAGGCCGATTTCTAAACATAATGCTAGAAGCAGGGATATATATAAGAAAGAAAGAAAATATAAAATGCGAGAGTGATCGATGTGTTGGTGTGGTTATATATAAGTTTTGAAATGGCAACCTAAAGAACGTTCATCAATAAATATGTCCATGATTCAACTCTATCGGATAGTATCTTCGCCAAGAACAGCTTGAAAACATCCTCATGAGGCCTTGATAGTAAAGTCTTTTTTTAGATTGTTAATTATGGACTGTTCTTCGTGTAAAGGATCCTCGAATCTTGGAGTACCTTGATCATCGGCGCAGTACAATTTAAGTGCTGTTGATTCAGCAACACCTATTTGATAGGACAGAGTGAAATTTTCAACACGTGAAAAAAAAAGCTACAGCACAGTGATGCCACATTGGTTTACACATATTCAACCTACAGAGACTGTTAAGATCTGTGCGAAGATCGAACGTTGGTGTATTCTTGTGAATACACACGTAGTCAGTAGTTCAATTGTAGATAAAGAAAATACAGCTTGATTTGTACGTCAGTAAAGATGAGAGAATGAGAAGATAGGATCATCTTCCAAAGTGTAAGAGATCGATGGAGTACAAAAAGCTACTGCCGATTAGATACCGTAAAGTATTCAGTAATAGACAAGAGCGCTAGCGTTAGCTTTAGTGTTCTATGAATAGCGAACTTAACGATAGCGCGAAGCCTTATTCGTTGAAGTCTTTTTGGCAGTACAAAGGCGTTGCTTAATCATACTTAGTGCTGTTCCAGCCCGGCCTGAGGGCCCGAAGCCCTCCAAGCCGAGCCCTAGAAGCCCGAGCCCAGCCAGACCCGCAACTCAGCCTGGGAGGGCTTTTGGCCCGGCTTTGTATTCTGGGAGGCCTGAGCCAGGCCCCGAAGCCCTGGCCCGACACTCAACAAACCCTATCGCTTACAATGAGTAATGCGTAGGTGCCGCTTTGCATCATGCTTTCAAATTTATCCGTCTCGCTTTCTTTTATCTATACTGCTTCACTGATATAAAACAATACCATATTCCATCAGGCATTCCAGCAGCGCTATATCCAACACAAGAGTGCTGACACATACTTCTTAAGATCTTAGACCTCATGAATTTCCTTTCACCTGTGTGCTCGTATTTCAGGCCATAACCGGCTCCTCTATTTAGCGTGTTACAAGGTAATTTCAAAGCATGCAGTAACAGATTTGCCACAACTGCGTAAGCTATGTGTTGCAATGTGATAAATGATAGTTCTCTCGAGGAAAATGATGGATGGGATTGCTTTTTGGATGATGACTCAGATGAAAATCTTAGGGATATTAATATGTCAGACTTCGCTCTCTCAGAGAATGAAGATTGACTAGCATAAGTTGATAATATTTATCAGCATAATTTTATTCAACATCTCTTGTACAAAGCCCCTTCCCTCTATGTCTTTTAAGTTATAAAGCCCTGGCTCAGGCCAGGCCGGGACCGAGCCAGGCTGAAGCCTTCAACTTTGGCCCGACCTAGAGATTTATAAAGCCCAAGCCCGCTGAAGCCGGGCCCGCACAGCACTAATCACACTTTTAGTAAGTAAACTTAGTGAGAACGGTTATTGGGATAAAAGGTGATTTCCTGTTATCTAGTATAAGTTTACTTTATAACTAAATACATGTTTCTGTTCAGGAATATTCTTACGGCTTCCGGGAGGCTTTAGAATATTCTACTCGTTGCGGACTGATCCTGGAATATTCTTATATCTTCCGAGGCTTTAAGCGAATGTTTGGCATAGTCCTTTATTTGCAACAAAACCGTTGATTCGCTGAATAGGAAGGGAAGCGAGAAACTAATGTCTATTCTGTAGGGAATGCTTAATGTACATAGTTACGTCTTATGTTTAAGTTGTTTATGTCTTTCTATTCTTTTAGAATAATTTAAAAAAGTACTTTTCACATTCTTTTCTATTCCTTCTGAAATCTAGACAGCGAAAAGAAAAGCTGAAAGAAATTCGACGACATCACGTGGTACGAAACAATGTGTGTTGCAACGGGGCCGTAGCTCAGCGTTTAACCTTCGTTTCTTCCACAACTCCATCTGACGGCCATCAATCAGTTTATTGAGTTCTGCATTCCTTCTCACTATCTAGAAATTCTGAACTTCGTTCTTATGACAGACGCCGGACTCCAAGAAACGCTGATATCCAACAACTCACCTGCTTTAAGAAACTGAGAACCGTCGGGAACGTCGGAGCGATAATGATGATTTGGCACAACGCAGAATGACAATGGTTGAAGGATGGACATAGATGGATGCGTGTGTATAATCACTGGATCTACTGCTCAACGTAAAGAATGGTCGACAATCATATCATAATTCATGCGCACTCACGACATTGCTTGACCCTCGGATAATATTGTATTAAAGGCTACAAAACGGATGGGCCATTCAGGGTGTCAGTCCTCCATCCAGAAGTCTTTCCATTGATCTACCTGTGCCTCCCTCCCATCCTCCAGAAGATCTTCTGGCGAATAGCCCATCTCATTTTTGCTCTCCTTCCAAACCCTCTCTCCGCCCTCCTTCGCCCTCAGCTTTCCGATAAGCTCTTCATTAACCCGGACTACAGACATCAGATAATGAAGAGGTGTATTACCATACACGTCCTTGGCCGCAAGGTCTTGTGTCCCACTCTCCAACAACCACAACACCATCGCTTCCTGCTTCTTCTGGTCGGCCTCGTCCTCCCGTTTAAACTCATGCGGGAGAGGTGCCGTGTCAGCTCGGGAGTGAAGGATACCGCGGTTTGCTGGGTTCCGCCTTCGGAGGTTGATCGGGTACCAGGTCCTAGTTTCGAGGGTACGGACGTCGTGGATGCTTTTGAATATCTTGTGGCTGAAGAGGTTGATGTGCGCGTCTGTTAGCGGGAGGGATGTGATATGAAGGAGAGTATGACCAAGGGAGGTAGTACCTGCAGCACTGAGCGGTGTTGTAGGGGCCTTGCATATGTACTGCATGAGCGGGATATCAAGGTGTGCCGTAGCGAAGTGGAGGACGTGAATGGAAAATACCGGTGTTCGGATGGTGGTATCTGTCCGTGGATCTAGTGCAAGAAGATCGTGTGCTACAAGGTCAGGAGGGTCGCAGAATGCGATAGCAGTCATATGTGGGGGAATGCAGCACGTAGGCGCTGCAAAGGGGAGAATATTGGGAGAATATCCAATGGATAGAAGGTGCTGGAGCATCTCGTGCTGTCCGGAGACAATTGCTTCATGCATTGGAGAGGAGACTGATAGAGCTGAATGAGTTAGGACATCCGCGGGCTGTGGGGGTATTTCTCTCGTGGTCCACCAAGATTCGTCCTGATTCGCAGCACGCACCTGGTCGAAGAGGGGAATGTTACCGACACTAGCTGCTACCTCAAGTGCTGTACACGCTGGCCCAGATCTGAACGAAAATGTTGGAAGTTCAGGCTCTGTCCAGAAACGAGAAAACGTCTTTCGGCGCATGGCAATTTCGTCGGTAGTTAGAGGCGATATTTGAGGTCGACGACGAGCCTCGCATGGCTCTGTACCCGGAAACTCAGTCCTGCTGCTGCTAAATCGACTTCAGTATATCTATTTTTGACTATGAATCGTCGGGGAAGGTTCGGGACGCATCAAGAAGCTTCAAAATCGTTCCGCAATGTTATTTGAGCTCGGAACAACAGATGACATCGCAAATATACCATTTTCTTTGATTTTATTCGTATATTCTCATTTTTTATAGACAATCTAAGTATTTATTAGACATAGGAGTAGTTCTATCCACATGAATCGAGTCCCATGAGCGAGTCTGGTGTCTACAGCCGCTCATGTTTCCATTTTACTTTATTTTTGTACATTTTATTTCTACTTTCCTTCTCTGTGTTAAGAACTTTTTTACATACTTAAAGACTGTAGTTTTTCTTCGTAGTTTATAAGTTGAGAACACCTCTCTCCTCCTCCTCACCCTCTGTACTCAATCGCTACGCTCTGTAGTCTCTTACTTCGATTTTACGAAATATATTCGAGTTCTTGGATCTCAGGTGTCCGGCAACTCGACCTCCTCACTAAATCGCGACGCTCTCGACAACGATAACTTCAATCGACTCCGGTCTTTTTGCATCATCTAGATCAACTTCCTACCTTCCTCCCCAAAGTCGTTTCGTATTTTTCCGAGCTCTCATCGTCGAGCTATTTTAGTTGCGATTAAGCAACTATTTTAGCGTTTCTTTTAGCAGTCCTCCTCCATTTCTATCGTCTCTGTCATGCCCGTCGTGCACCCGTAATCTCCTCCGTCACTCTATCAGTCAGTCCACTCCTCAGCCTTCGTCCTCTGGTCTCTATCGCACTATCTTGCATCCAACTCCCTCAGCACTTTGTCATTCTATTAGCAGTTCCCTTCACAGCTTGTTAGGACCAACATGAGGCCACCTCGCATTTTTATTCTTTTGTTTTCTAGGTATACAGGTTATTCTAGGGATTTATTATATATATTCCTACACTACCAGCCGGTGCCTAGGCTGACATCGAATAACAGCATCTGTCGCCATGACCTTGCTCCGCAGTGGACACATGACAAAGCTGTACGTGTTATATTGAGGATTGTGGCCCTGGATAAAACGGACTGAATATTCGTCAAGGTCTGCCAGCAGAATACTGTTGGGGTCAATGCCTTTCCTGATGAGTATGTCTACATTCTCAGGCAAGGAGGCCTTGATCGCCTCAATGAGCAGTGAAGTATAGGTCCCATGAATCAATCCAGGTATATAAGTATGGGGAGAAAAGGACAAAGGATGCTCTGGTGCTGGGTGGGTATTGTGTTGGCTGGCAAGTGCAATTCGAGACAAGCACCTTCAGTGAGAATGGCTAAGAGAACAGCAGGATTTGGGTTTTGAGCAGCATGGATACAGGGCGGGTCATCATCAGACAGGTCCAAGTCCTCTTCTGTTAGTTCATATGCTGCCATGGTGGTCATGGTCCAAGATCAAGACAGGACACTTATTTCTCATGGAGAGTCAGTCCTTGCACAGATACCACCAGACCATTTCTACCAGCAACTGATCATGATCTAGTCTCAGTCCATTGACTCAATGTTTATCCTCAGTAAAAAAGGAAGTCAGCATCAGTCATGTGCAATTCAAACATAGTCAGCCAATAGTCAATCAAATGTCAATTGTACCTAGAATAAGTTTATTGTCGTTTTTTGACTTATATTTAAGTCATACAGAAGTCATGCAGAAGTCAGAAACAAATTAGCAAGCACAGACAATGTACTAAGTCCTTCTCCCTCCTCAAGCTCAGGCTCAAAGCAATGTTTTTTCAAAGCCAGCAACACATCACATGACAGTTTGTTTCATGCCAAGCATGGCTCCTTTGTTTGCTCTGCAACCACTATCACTGCCATCCACCACTATACCCTCCCTAACTGTTTTCCTCACCTGTTTCCTTCTCCACTGTCTCAAGCACCAACCACAACACCTTCAACAAAGAAGAGCTTGACACCATCAGTGCAGATGCAAACATGAGAAGGAGTTGGACAGGAACAGGGAATGGCAGGGGACTAGGTGCATCTGTGAAAACATCACTGATACATTCATGATTCTACCCCCCTTAGTCTCCTATGCCTCTTGGACACAATAAACCTGTGCCACTGCACCAACAATGGCACATAGTGAGCCAGAATACACATACATAGAATGCCAGTGCCAGTATCACAACACATGAATGCTAATGCCAACACAATGACAGTGACAATGAACAATCACAACACACAAATCCCAGCATGAAGATGATAACAATGGCCAGTCGCAATGCGTGAATGCCAATGCCAGCACCAGCACATGAATGCCTGCATAAGCACTGCAACCTACAAACACCAGTGCCATGACAACAACAGCAATGATGGTAGCCATTGATGCACTCACCAGTACCACAACACTTGGAAGCTAGCGTCAATATGATGATGGATAGCACCATGACGCTGGAACACCAGCAACAGCACCATGACGGCAACAATACTACAATGGCCAGTCATGACACTTGAATGCCAGTGCCAGCAGCACAACGTACAAATGCCAGCATAAGCACTGCAATCATTCTCTAGCTTACTCTTTACTATGTTCCCTGCATTTGTTGTCTGCTCTGTTGGTATGTTTTCTGCATTTTTTTGTGTATATAGCTTTTCTGTAATTTACTGTCTAATTCTGACACTCATGTATGACTTCTGTTTGACTAATGAATGACTATTCCTTGACATTTGCTACTAAAACATGAATTTAATTGAATTTAAGTTGACTATTGCATGGCATATGATTGATTTCTATATGACTAGAGTCTTGAGAAGTTGACTATTACTTGACTAATTAATGCTCAAAGAGATGAATGTTTCTAACTTCTGTATGACTTTATCTGACTCTGACCTGACTACTGAATTCAATAATAATGGTAATTTGTCAGTCAAAATTCAACCACTTTACTTTATTGACTTCTGTATGACCAATAACTGAATTTTGCTGACTTTCTTTTTTACTGAGGTTTATCAAGCATTCATTCAATGCCAAATCAGCACTTCACTGCCAACTTTCTGGATTTGTGGACTTTAGATATACTCCTTCCCTGCAATATCAATATTGTTTCCATCTAGACTTAATTAGCGCCGATACAGTGTTGAATCAGTAGCAATTCTACAATGAGCACTCTTTGAAGGTTTCCCCAATGTCCTTCTGTATCTCTGTCATAAATTTAGAAAGATGGAAGGAAGAAGAGAAGTATGTTATGCAGTTATCTCAATCCAGTGTCATCCATGTGTCTAGGATTTATTAACACAGGACTTGATACAGAACACATGGGGCAGTCAATGTTAACTGGCTCTAGATTGACTACTTCCTCAAAACATCCCCCCATATGTTATCATGGTTTGAAACTTTAAGCTGACTCGAAAATCTATTAAGACAGTGAAAAGTGACCCCATAAAACAATAAGTATAGACTGACAAGAGGTTGGTGCCCAAAAAAATTCAATTACTTTTACCATAGAGAATCATGTTCCACCACCTGTCAGTAGTGGTGTTGCTTCTGCGCCACAGATGACAACACCCTAATATAATATGCAAAACCGACAAACAACCCTGAACAGTCTCCGTTGAGTGCTGGGTTCCAAGCATACAGCTGGTCAAGTGTTATCCCTGCATCATTGGCCATGTCAAAGCAGAACACACCTGTGATTACCACCACCCAGTCTCAGCAAATATTGAAGTGAAGTTGGTACTGCTAATTATGCACCATCTTGCTGCAGTACATATTTATTACAAGTGCTTGGGATTCCAGCCTGTGTAGGACCTGGAGGGCTCACTGGCCCAGTTGGGGTGGCTGTGGGTGTGGAACTAGTGGAGCCTGGGGGAGGGGCATTGACACAGTAGCTGTGGTTTAAAGGGCAGATAACAGTGAGAACTTACCAATGGTCTTGAGAGCAGAAGAAATGTATGCATTTCCTAGCAAGAGATTGGAGCATTGAGCATTGATTTGTAGGTTCCATGTTTGGAATTGGGCCAAGGTGATGCCAAAGGAGGTGGTGATTAACAAACAGGTGTCCCCTGAAACAACAACATGCCTGCAAGGGTGATTAGTGGTTGGAATAGCTTCAAAAATAATGGATTGTGAAGGCAACTTACCATTCAAAGCAGTTGGAAGTACTCCCAGTGGGCGTCAGGGCAGGTGGGGTTGCAATGGTCAATGTTGTAGTGGCGTTGTTGGTAGCATTCCAATTTGTGAGGGGCCAAATGCAATAAAAAAGACCAGGAGTCAGGTTTGTGCAATCTGCATTAATCAAGGGATTAGTCTCCTTGAAAAGGTCAACAGAGATGCTGTTATTCAGTGATATCTGCTGGCAGTTATCTCCAGGGTTTACTTCATAAAACTTTCCACAGTTTGCCATTGTTCCAAATGGTGTAGCACCAGGAAGTGCAACAGTGGAGGTTGCAAAATCTGAAGTCATTACCATTGCACCAGGTATTGTTGTTGGAGTGTACATAGGGCCTGAGGGACCAATGCAAATGTTGGTGTTGGAGATGAGGTTGGTACAGTCCAAGTTGATCAAGGGATTGTAGTTAACCAACTGTGCAAAAGTTATACTGTCCGTGGCTGCAACAGTAGCACAGTTGTTGTTTGCCTGTACTAGATATGTAGGACACATCCTTGGTAGGCAACTAAGGATAGCATGTTAACAACATCCACTGCATTTTAGAGCTGAAATCAACTTACAGATCCTGCCCTGCAAACAAGTTTGTGCTGTCTGGGAAAATGCCATTGAGGGTCTTGAGAGTACCTGTTGCCACATTGTGGGCTACTGCAATTTTTTGTACATCATCTCCAGGTTGAACTGTATAGTGGCTTCCAGATAAGCATGCGGCATTTACAGGGTTGGATATCACAACCCCTGGAACAGCTGTCATATTTGTTGCAGGAGGTTGAGCCACAGTGGGAAGAGGCCCAGTGCTACATGTCGCTTGGATTGCAACCTAGTCTTGAACATAAGAGCTGTCATAGTTGGAGTAGGGTGTACTTTGAATATTTTTCAATAAGGATATTATACATGGAGAGCAGAGTTGAGCATGTGTAAGTGCAGAAATAGGCTGGTCCACATTGCCAGTATTGATAGCCATGACTTGATCTATGTGACAACAGTTTCAACTTGGAAGTCCAGGAAAGTTTTAATCTTATCTTTTGCTCACTGACACCATAAGCTTCAGTTGTGGGATCTTTCAAGCATGTCCTGTTATACAGTGCCCAAATAGCATTGCCTGCCCATACAGCTGGTACCCCAGGCCAAGGTTGAGGGTTGCTAGCACAGGCAGTAACAGCACCATTGTGGTATGATCCTAGTGACATGCTGCACGCTGCTGAGCATACTGAGTCTTGGAGTGTCACATTGCTGAGACTGCCATAGTAGTCGTTCAATACAAGTTGTTGAATATATGAGTCGCAATTAATGGTGGCATTTAACACAGTAATACAGCCTTGAGAGAGATTGGCTGTGGAATGAGTGCTGTTTGGAAAGAGCTTGAACTGGGCTTGAACTTGGTGGATGAACAACCAAGAAGCCAGGAGGTAAGCCTCACAAACATGCATTTTACTTCTGGTATTAGAGTGGGGTCAGTTGGAGAGCTTTAAATATATCAAAAGACCTACAAATTTTAGGGATACAAGTATGCAGAAGTTCTTCCAAAGTTCTGTCACCTTTGCAAGAACCAAGATTTTAGGACCTTGTGGGCTGGTCATAGGACAGAAGATAGTGCTTAAGATGGCAAAACGAATAAAAATGGAGAAAGGTTAATGGCAGCAATGTGTTCATGTTGACGTGTATCACAAGGTTTTGAGCAGCAGGCTGGTTACATGGTGAATAGCTGTGAGAAAAATGCCTATTTTTATTCTTGATGGCGGAGATGCTGCATGTGCCATGACAGAGGTCCATGCCACCATGAGGCTCTCACATCCATTGTCTTTGCTAGAACAAGGATTTACATAGATTGTACTAGGTCAGCCATGCAATTTCTGTGATTGGTATGCTACAATATGCCATTCATCTCTGTCTATTTCTCCATTTCCATGCAATTAACCTTATGTTTATCCTGAAATCTCAGGAGCTTCCATGTTCCTATGGATCATCTACGAAAGATCAAAATTTAAAAGCAAGCTACAATATGTCTGCCTAAGGACCCAAGATGTACTTCTGTCTGTCAATGTGTTATAGTGAATCTGAAAAGTGTGCTGGACTACCATGAAGGCACTGCTTATTCCTTTTCTGTCCCTCGTATCCCTCTCAGGCTCCCTCGTTGCTGCCCAGTTCACTTGCAGCCCAACTCAACCCTGCAAGATCGGTTGCTGCATGAAATTTGGCTCCTGTGGTCTTGGTCCAGACTCATGTGGGCCCAAGAACTGCATTTCAAATTGCAACCACAAGTCTGACTGTGATCCTGGCTGGGGAGTGCAATGGTTGACTACTGAGTTGTGTCCACTGAATGTGTGCTGCTCAAAGTTTGGTTTCTGTGGCACAACATCAGATTTTTGTGGAAACGTTGTTGACCTAGGCACCGGCTGGTAGTGTAGGAATATATATAATAAATCCCTAGAATAACCTGTATACCTAGAAAACAAAAGAATAAAAATGCAAGGTGGCCTCACGTCGGTCCTAACAACCTGAGAATAGAATTGCTAAGAGAAAGACAAAGTATGGAGGGAAATGGATGTGAGATAGCACGATAGAGACCGGAGGACAAAGGCTGAGGAGTGGACTGACTGATAGAGTGATGGAGGAGATGATGGGTGCACAATGGGCATGATAGAGATGATGAAGACCAAAGAAGACTGCTGTAGAAACGCTAAAATAGTTGCTCGATTGCAACTAAAATAGCTCAACGATGAGAGCACGGAAAAATACGAAACGAAGACGAGGAGGGAGGTAGGAAGGTGGCCTCGATGATGCAAAAATAAAGAAGTTGATTGGATTAGTCGTCGTCGAAAGCGTCGCTATTTTGTGAAGAGGACAATTTGCAAAGATCTGAACTCCAATAACTTGAATTTATTTTGTGAAAGCAAAGTAGTTGCATAGTTATTGAGTACAGGGGATGAGGAGGAGGAGTAAGGTCGTCTGAACTAATTAACTATGAAGAAAAACTATGGTCTTTAAGTATGTAGAAAGTTCTTAACACAGAGAAGGAAAGTAGAAATAAAATGTACAAAAATAAAGTAAAATGGAAACATGAGCGGCTGTAGACACCAGACTCGCTCATGGGACTCGATTCATGTGGATAGAACTACTCCTATGTCTAATAAATACTTAGATTGTCTATAAAAAATGAGAATATACAAATCAAATTGAAGAAAATGGTGTATTTGCAATGTCATCTGTTGTTCTGAGCTCAAATAACATTGTGGAACAATTTTGAAGCTTCTTGATGCGTTCTGAACCTTCCCCGATGATTCCTAGTCAAAAATAGATATACTGAAGTCGATTTAGCAGCAGCAGGACTGAGTTTCCGGGTACAGAGCTGTGCGAGGCTCATCAATGTCACCATCACACCCCCTTCTTGCTCAGGATCCAGCTTGTCAAAGCGCACCATTGGATATTATGAATCATGGGGTAACACACATCCATGCAACAAGATGTACCCAGAGGGTATCCCAATTGGTTCTTATACCCACCTGAATTTTGCATTTGCCTTCATTGTATGTGTCATACTATTGTTTATTACTTCAAATTGTTGCTCAGTTTCTCCCAAAAGAACCCTTCTACCTTTGTAGTGTCACCAATGAGCGACAGAGACCCTGCTCTGTATACTCATTTCACCGCACTGAAGAATACCAACCCAGGACTTCAGACCTGGATCTCAATTGGCAGATGGTCAATGAATGATCTGGACCAACCAACAGCTACCACTTTTTCTGACCTTGCTGGTTCAACTGATGCACAAACCAAGTTCTTTGCATCAGCTTTGTTGTTTTTGGAAACATATGGATTTGACAGTGTCAATATAGACTGGTTAGTCTATGTAATACTTAAATCCATAGGGAATGCTGAAAGGTCTTATCTGAAATTCAAGGGAATACCCCATTGCCCCAGAATGGTCTGGAAAACCAGCAGACTACCAAAACTATGTCACCTTCCTCCAGAATTTTAGGAACGCACTGCACTCAAGTGGTCACAACTACGGCTTTACAATTACAGTATGATAGCACTATGTCATTTCTACTACTTTGCTCATTCCATATTTTCAGATTCCTTCTTCATTTTGGTACATGCAGCACTTCAACATCTCTGCAATCAAGAAGACCATTGATTGGTTCAATGTCATGTCCTATGATCTCCACAGCACATGGGACTCAACAAACAAATTCCTTGGTCCATTCATTGCTTCCCACACAAATCTCATGGAGATTGACAATGCACTATCTCTATTATGGCATAACAATATTGACCCTGATAATGTTGTTCTGGGTCTCAGTTTCTATGGTCAATCATTCACTCTTGCCAACCCAAGCTGTAATACTCCAGGCTGTGTGTTCACTTCTGTAGGGCAAGCAGGCACTTGCACTCAATCTGTTGGCACTCTATCCTTTGCTGAAATCCAATGTCTTGTAGCAGAGGGAGCAAAGGTTACTACCAATACTACAGTGGCAGTCAAAATGGTCACATATAATACTAACCAATGGGTGTCCTACGACAACACAGAAACCTTCCAGATGAAGATTGACTTTGCTAACTCCCACTGCCTTGGTGGAACAATGGTCTGGGCATCGTCAACTGACAATGCTCAAGGTTCAGCTGCCAATGCCCTATCTAAAGCAACCAGATGACAGGCCCTTTCACTCTTATCTTCCACTCAACCAGACCCAATAACCTCCTGCCAATTAGGAGAGTGTGGGCAGTCTTGTCCCACCAGCCTGAGCCCTGCACAGAGGAGTGACGGGAAGAACAGAGGTAACACTGGCACTAATATGGGCTGCACTGGTAGTGATTCATGGCTGTACTGTTGTCCTAGCAATGATATGCCAACATGTACATGGCGTGGGACCACTCCATTTTGTGATGGAAAATGCCATGATGGGGAGGTTGAGGTCACTTCTTCTACATCTGGGACAGGAGCAAGTTGCTGGATGGGGCATAAAGTCCTTTGCTGCCTCAAAACAGCATCAGATTTGGCTGTTTCTGAATGTTGGTGGACAGGCAGTGCACCCATTTGTGCAGCACCATTTGGCCAAGCAGATTGTCCCTCTGGACAAAAGGCTCTTACCACCAGTAATTATGGGGCTGGTGGTGAACAGCCTTGTCGTATTGGAGACAAGGTAAGTACATCATGTTTTCAACAGTTTGTTTAAGCTTACAATTAAATGATGGACAGTCCTTCTGTTGCAATCAGCCCCCTCCATATCAAAACTGTGACTGGTTCTACCATGGTGGTAATTTCTGGGGTGAAATCCTGTTCGCATGCACTGGAACCTGCAGGCAAGTCTGTGATTGCAACAGATCCAACTGGCTGCTTCAGTGGTGTGTTATAATTTATATGCAGAGAATTATTCAATTAATATAACTTGAAAGGTTATGGGGCATTTTGTTGCAATAACCCAAGCACTAGTGTAAGGCAAATATCTGTTAGAAATTCAGTTCATGCTCATGAATCACAATTCAGAATGACCCCCTCATTGCCAACTTCAGAAGGCAAATTCAAACATTTGCATCTGATCCTACCTGCCAAGTGGGACAAAAACACTACTCCAGGGAGGAAATTCAGGGTATAGCTGCTCAACTAGAAAAACAAACTACCTTGAACTCCAACGACCTTGTCCTGCTATTGCAACAACTATCCAAGATTGCCTCCAGCAGTGGTCAAACCTTTCAACAAAATCTAATGGGACAAGATTTTGACACAATATATGGTGGTCCCCATGGCTTGCAAATTGCAAACATTTCTGCCTATTATAATGATTGGTGCATCCACATGTCTTCATCAATTAGCTACTCCTTATATTGTATGTTAGGCCAAATATGGATTGATTGTCTCTTTCTGAGAGCTTGATGTGCCTAGGGGACAATGCAAGCAGCTTTTTGTCAGATTATCATAGCAGTCGAAGCCAAGTCTGTGTCAACTCTTGCCCTGCCTCAGGAGGATCCTCACCCTCAATGTCACCTACACACAATGAATTTTTCAAGTTAAACCCACACAGTGTCTTGCCTGTCTTTTGGGGGAGGTCTGCTGCGCCCGTGAACAAATCAGCATTGCTTCTGCAAAATTTAGGTGATAGTGAACATGTAACTAATACAGGACCCAATGGTGAACCTTTGTGGGGTCCGTCATTCTATCTCTATGAGCATGGACCAAAGTACTAAAGAATATTTCCTAGGAATGATGGTGCAGGCTATTATCAATGGTAACATGAGGCTGGAGTACAAACAGATGATCCTTGCAACACAAGGTACAGAAACAATCCTTGAAGGTAGGTCTGTCAATGACCATCATTTGGCTTGAACTAATATTCATATCACAAGTTGTCTGGAATCTTCCTTCTGGTAATGGCCCAGGTGGAATTGACTCTAACTATCAAGACAAAAATCCTGGTGATGCACAAACTAATCTGGACCAATATGTTGTCTTCCACTTCCACACTCATCACATCACAAACCGTGAGGGTGTACTGCATCCTGGTATACACACTGTGGTAGCCTTTCATGGTCAAAGATATGGCAGTGGTTGGATGCCCCGAATTGATAACAATGATTCGGGTGGACACAACTGTCATGCACGGGTTTTAAACTGTGGAAATGATGGGGGCAATATGTTCTGGTATCCAGGAGAATTTACAGAACAAGATGCTGCCAACTTTGGAGAATGGGCTCATCTTATGACATGCTTTGGTAATTATATGGTTGCTCAGGGGATCCTCACAGTTGATACTTATACGGGCAGCACCTGGGGACAACTACAACTGAACCCTGTCAATGATTGTGGCTATCAGACATTCAACTGGGGACAGTATCGCCAAAGTCACCAATTCCAACCAGGTGCTCCAGGCCAAGGTCCAGTCAATGGGGGCCCAAGCACCGATGGTGGCCCCAAGCTAGATGACAATGGAGTCTGAGAAGAAATTTTAGGGATTTGGTAGGGATCATGATTATTTTTGCATATGAAATGGATAGGCAATAACGGAAGAAAAGATCTTTTAAACAATGTTAGAAATAGGCAAAGAAAAATTTGAGGTTCATATGTAGTGCGACTCACGTCGAAGATTCCAATGAATGCTTTGGCCCTCCCAACTAAAGCGCAGGGGTCAGGGTTTGGGCTCACATTGAAAGCCTGCTGGCTGTCTGAACGCAACTGGTCCACTGTTAACTGTTAGGTAAAATAAGCTATTAAGAAACAATATATTTCTTAACATCGGACAATATATAAACAGATGACACATAGTAAGTATGCCATGCTTACACATGTTGAAATTCTGACCACTGCGCAATCTCATGCAGCTCCATTACATAAAAATATGCATTGTTCACTGCCAGTGGCCCCACAAGATAAATGATCTGAATAAGTCACAAATTCACAAGTGCCTTTCAAGAACTCACTAGCTCAGAGTATAGTCACTTTCAGGGGGATGCATTTGGAATCACCTACTCAGCAGACCTAGAAGCTTTATCTAGTTCTGTCCATATCACAACACCATACACACTCCATGAACCCAAAAAAAGTCAACTACATCATCGAGAAACCTGGATAAGACCCAAGGCTTCACTCAAACCATCATTGACTGAAAGTTCTTTTACTCACAAATTTGACCATATCACCCCCACTCCTCAACTCATCTCCCAAATAAGCACATACCTCAAACACATTAATTGCGATGTGCAATATCTTCAACAGCCCCAATGGGGAAATCTGACCTGGCGTATGTTGCCTTCATCCCTCTCATGCTAGATTACACTGATGATCCTATGGATCCTCTAGTATCATTGACCTGCTGCCATGTGGGCGTTGTGTGACCCATTTCTCTGAAACATAATACTTGCATATTTGTTTATATCATGCCATGTTAAAACTTATTGGGCTGACAATCGTCGGTTCTACCTGTCCACACAAAAAGATTCAGAATATTAATTTTGCCTGACAGGCTATACTCGTCAGAAGGCTTTGTTATTCGTTGAAACCTCTGCAAGAAATTGATGATGCCGTGGGAGCAGGGGTGTATACTTGAAGAACAATAAACTCTTCCTCAAGCTCGTCTTCATCTAATTCCTCATCATAATAGATTCCCGGCCCTCCACCATCTTTGGTATACGTAGCATAAAAGAGCTTGGGAATTCCATCAGTAAAGGTATATTGCAAATGTTGCAGCCAAGCTGTGGCAGTTAACATGAAAGAGTAAAATGTTGAAGCAGTGGTATCAAAGATAATACTCACAATGGCAATGGCTGTTGAGGGCAAGGTGGGCATATATATTAGTATGTGATATATCCGATTTGAGAACAGTGGCAACTGAGAGCAAATGATAAGAAATGAGACTGATGTTGGTGTTGGAAATACAAACCGTCTCGCGCATTGCCCACCCTTAAATATCCACTCGGAATTCCTAATATTGGACCCACATATTATTTAGATGAAATAGTAACGCATTTATTACTCGGATTCTGTAATGTAGATACAACTGATTAGTATGTTTAATTCTACTTCTGTACATACTCCTTTTATTCTTTCTTGTAGTATAAAAGGTCTCTAGATAGCATAGAAACACCTCAGTCAATTCATATCTGACTGAGGTGAGTTGTGATGGTCAAGTCACTATCATTCACCTTGGCCAAATCTTTATGCCACTTTCATCATACTTACAGAATGTGTTTATTATTTACACTCTTCTATCTGCCACCTTCGTTATATTCTCATTTCTCATATATACTTGTAGTTTATACTGTAACACCTCGTCAAATTAATGCACATACTTTGCTCCTGACTCCCATCTCGTCGGCATGTACCATTAAGGTCTCCAGTTCCTTAACCTTGACCGTAACATGAGTTACAACTTACTTACTTATTTCGTTTCACTCTTACTGATTGTTCTTGTAGCTTTACTTTATTTTATTCCATTAGTTGGAAGGTCTGTTTGGGATTAGCAAATAACTAGGTTATAGAAAAAAAAGTTAATGACCATCGAAAATGACCAGCTGAAAGACTTACCAGACAATAGATAACAATGATCAACTCTGGCCTGCATTCCCTGCATTCATATAGTGCACTGGAATCTGTTGAGCTACCGAGACATACCTCTATTTAGTTAGTTTAGGATATGGACTCTTACATAATACATACCACATTTCTTTGCTCATTTGCCACCTGTACATCTCAGTCATGTTAACCACCACTGAGATGTAAGTTGCTTGTTATATCTATTATATTTATCTTACTGACATACCAGTAGTATACACTCCTTTTATTAGGTATTACTCACTTTACTCAGTCATGTTAACCACCACTGAGATTATACACTCCTTTTATTAGACTCTCTTTACTCTTGCAACGTTACCGGCCAACTGCCTCAACAGAATTTTGACTTTCTGAAACATATTTCTTCTCAAGAGTAGATTGTCATATGATACTTACGAAAAATGAGCTGTTAGATTAAGTACAAAGGGTTACTCAACAATTGTGCACAAGGAAACCAGTATATTGGAGCAGGCAGTACAGGATATACAATGCAACGTATGAAGTGTTATTGTATCGCATACAGACACCCCTTTCGTCGTTGTTGTCCAGCAGTAGCTCCTTTTGGCACCACTCTCCCCTCTGCTGTATCTACATGTGCCCATCATGAGTGACCGTGATCACGTGTTTCACGCAATCACAGATCTCCTCCTCCCCCTGCTCGTCTCACCACCACGTCGGATTGAGATGGAATTTCAACACAAAATTATATGTATGTACAGTAGACATACATGTGAATGTATATATAAATTTAGAAACGCGTATGTCCACCTTTTGCAGTGAGAATAGCCTCGACACAATCAGGCATAGTAATAATGTGTTTATTGATGTCTTCAATCGGTATCTCCTCCCAGACAGCATGAACAGAAGCTTTGAGCTGCTCAAGAGTAGTTGGGGGGTTGGGGAGATCACAGAGCCGCTTTTTGAGCTCATGCCAAACTGGCTCAATAGGGGTAAGATCAGGGGAAGTTGGGGGGTGATAGATCTGTGTGATGTTGTGGTGACTGAGCCATTGTTGTGTCGCTTTAGCAGTATGAGATGGCGCTCCATCCTGCTGAAATATAACCTGACCCCTCTCCTTCTTCATCTTGTCATAAAAGTCCTTTAACACCCCATCTAGAACCTGTTCTTGGTAGCGAGCAGTGTTCATCCCTCCACCTCTCCCTCCTGGATACTCCAACACTACAAGTGGCCCTTTACGATTGTGCATGACACAACCCCATACCATGATGCATATTGGGGACTGGGAGAAAGTTGGTAGTAAGCAGGCATCAAGATATTCCTCCTCAGTGCTACGAGTGACATAGATGCGGCCCTTGTTGTCGGAGAGGTGTATGTATGCCTCATCTGACCACATAACCTTCTCCCATTTTGTCCTCCACTGCCAATACAGCAGCGCCCATTGTACCTGATGCATCTTGTGGGTTTTTGTAAGGAAAGGGACCTTGCGTGCAACCCTCCAATAGTATCCCTTTGATGCTAGCACGCGTCGCACAGTTGACTCACTCACAGGGGGATCCAACTCATTCCCAATCTCCCAAAATGGTTTGCAACGTGATTTGACCGCATTTCTGACTATCTGGCGAATGGTGCAATTATTAAGTTTGGTTGGAAGATGAGTATGGGGTAGGTTGTCTGTTGCTCCATATTTTTTGTACTTTTTCCAGATGCCGCATGCAGTGGAATCCTTGATGCCAATCTGGCAGGCTGCTTCTGCAATCATTGGACAGACTTTTATAGCTCCAATGAGCTGGTCCTTGATGTCAGATCCATGTTCACGTCTCGGGGGAGTGTTTTCTGACATAAAAGCAGTGGTATATTGGTATTGTTGTTGTAGAACACGTAGTACAAAAACTGGTTCCAAATTTGACACGCTGCGCGGCTTATATAATCGCGGTCACTCATGATGGGCACGTGTACACATTGTAATTTGCCATGCCGCTAAACGCAAGCATCTTTAAGCATTCCAGAAACATCAGAGCATTTTGCAGTACTTTCCTGAGTGGTAGCAAGTCCATCAGACACGTATATGCAATGGTGGGTTCATATATGCAGCTCGACGGATTCTTACGTTGAAGAGCACAATGGGGTAGGGGTGACTTGTTATCTGGGGGCAGCGGTAAAGGATGACCAGTAGAGACAAGGGGAAATGTACTTGATGTATCTAGGTATTAACCTAACCTTAAATTCGGGTGCTACTGATCAAATCTTGGCGGAAACGAGGCTGAAGGAGACGCCACCAGTGCTTGGGGAAGAGAAGAGTCAGTGATGAGGAAAGAGAACATACATACAGTACCCGGCTCGTTGTGGTCTTATTTCCTGGTGTCATAATATCGATTCGCCGTCATCAGAGTGGGGTCATTGAGAGGATGTACAGATAAAATGAAAGAAGCTGGGCCAGAGAGGTGACGAGAGTTTTGAATCCGTGGATGGTAGACGAGAGCAAGGTGTACGTAGGTTCGATTTCACGTCAGTAACGTGCTACATGGTCAGATCGGCGTTAAGCGCTTACGAGATTTGTGGCTGTGTAGTGAAAGAAACGCAACTGCATCACACAATTCATACGCTTCGCAATTCAGCCTGAGTTCAGGCTGTCACCATTACAGCTCAGCGCTCAACCTTGATTCCTTCCGCAACACACTCTCACAGATATCGGTCTATCGAGATCCTCCTCTCTTTTGAATAACCAGGAATTCTGAGCTTCGTTCTTATGATAAATGTCTGATAATATCAGAGTTGTGCTGAGTCACGAGCACTCAGCATTTGGCGCTGATCAGCAGCACGAGTCAGCGATAGTAATCTAGTGGTTTCTCAAAAGCCTCTAACATGTACGTATATATTGCGATTAGTGATGTTGAAACAGACTGAAAAAACGGGAACTATAACATCAGATAGAATGTCGGAACTTCGTCAAATCCCAATCGAAGCTCTTCGATCCAACAATGTCCCCTCAGGCGAGGAAAAGGAGCTCATACTTCGCCATATCGCGGATGCAGAAGTGGATCTAGTTTCCTTCAATGACAAAGTTATGGAAGCGTACCGCATCCTTAGGGAACTCCAGTCACAGCGCCAGAATATCATTTCATACATCGAGGCCCAACGAAGTCTGTTCTCCCAAATACGTACTATTCCAGACGAGATCCTGGTTGAAATCTTTCTTGCTTGTTCCCATAGCATTAGCATAGCAGCTGGACCCATTGGATTCCCGTGGAATCTTACTCAAGTCTGTTCTCGATGGCGAAGGATTGCTCTATCCTGCACACCCCTTTGGTCTGATCTCCATCTCGACCAATCTAGTTTTCCAAAGCATAGCCCCCTACGGCTGGATAGCATGCGCGAGCTTTTCGATCTATGTCTCCAACGCTCTTCAGAGCAGTTGTTGAGCCTCAGGGTCGTGTTCTCGTCTTTCTCACATTTCCCGTTCCTCGATCGACTCCTATCGACATCTCATCGTTGGGAACGCCTCACCTTTTTTACCGGTCCCATGGGTTTCCAGCCCCTTAATATCCTGAAAGACAACGTTCCCGAACTTCGTCATCTCATCATATACGACTTGCATTGTGCTGATCAAGGCGACACAGTCGTTGCCTTCCAGGATGCACCAAAGTTGACTCATGTCTCTTTGATTCACTTCCGGAGTGCGCTTGGATTGTTCAAGCTACCATGGAATCAACTCACTCATATCTCGCTTCGAGCGCAATTGAATTACAGGGAGTATGTACAGCTGCTTCGGCTGTTTCAGAATATCACCAATCTCGATGTTCGAGGTGTGACACTCAGAGATTCCATAACAGAGAGTGATACCATGACATGCATCGAACTTCCCCGCGTTCAGACGTTCTCTCTTGAGTGGTTCTCAGATATAAAATTCATTCTTCAACCCTTGCGGCTTCCGAACCTCACCACACTATCAATTCTAGTTGGAGATTACACCGACAAGCCCGATATCAAGCCTATCAGCGATCTACTAAATCATTCTTCCAGCCATCTGAAAAAGCTCGATGTGTATGGATCGTCCCCTGCAGACTATATTATTCGTATTTTCGAGATTGCGGAAGACATAGGGCACTTAGAACTTCATACCGTCCACTCATATCGTGGCCTCTTGATGAAGCGACTCACAATCACATCTGGAGAGAATCTCTCAGACGATGTTTTTAATTCTGGTTCTTCCGTTCCTATTCTTCTTCCCAACCTACACACACTCTCATTGAACGGAGTGAAGCCTTCGGATCTTCCTCCTTTGGTACGAATGTTACGATCTCGAGTCGGTGAAGGCTCCAATTCAACCTCAATGGACAATACTAGCCAACTTTCATCTGCCAAAGTTGGCGGGAATGATGCGGTACCACTACGAAAACTTCGATTCCTGCTCACAAATATCAATGGCGCGGATGAGGACCTGCTTGAAGAACTACGAACGTTCACGAAAGATGGAAGGCTGAAGCTCAATATGGATTGGATCCCAGATGGACAGTGGTTTTCATGGTGAGCATAGGCTTCATAGACCTTCTCGTTTCGTCGTTTCTCATTCATATACAGAACAGAGTAAATGAAGGGGTGTCTTGGTATAAAGTTATGGCTACTATACATATTGTGTTGTTGGACATCCGTGAAGTTTACGACTTAGGGTCATGAAGTTGCAAATAGGAAACGAAGACGAAATGATAAACTGAGTATGAAAGAAGTAATAACGAAAGAAGTTGAACGAAGTTTGAAACTGAACTAAAACCATCTAATAAGATCGAGGGTCCTCTCACAGTTCACTATGCCGCGATCTTGCCTTCATCTCAGCCAGTTGCAACCATGTAAGCCTCCCTAGATCTTCGCAAGCGTTTGGATGTTCACGCTGGCAATGGTCCAGTACCTCCGCCCACTGATAGTTCTTAGGTAAACGTGTTATCTGCATATCAGGCTCCTTACGCGTCCTAGATAATCATCAGTCACAATACCAGCAGCAATTTCTGTGATCATCACTCACAAACACATTCGACACACAAAACAGCCCTTATCCTCCTTGATCAAAATATTCAAGTGCTTGATCCCGAGTTTGCAGCTCTTCATTGACGAGCTGCTTCCACTCTCAACCATCTCGCCGTCCTCAAGTTGATCATCGATCTTGCCCTCCTCAAATTGATCGTCCATTTCACCCTCCTCAGATTGATTGTGCATCTTACCGTCCTCAAGTTCTTCATCCACCTCCTCGTCCTTGACGTGGACTGGTGACTGCCTTTCCTCCCCGAGCTCCCTGATAGTCGCTACTTCGCTTGCGCCCTCCGACTCGACCCTCGCCCGCACTCGTGGCCTCTCAGGTGTATCGCCACTCAGCGAGCCTTCCCTGGTACATCCTGGAGCAGACTCGTCGTTAGTCTCGTATTGTTCCCTGCTCCGTTTCAACCGAGGCAGTAAAGGAGACGAGCTAGAGATAAGAGGTATCGTCGTAATTGCGTCCAAGCATTCTAATTTGTCCGCTGAATCGCCCACTTCGAAATATGGTGAGTTTGGTAGGCTGAGGAAGGGTATCTGTGCTGATTCTGGCGAAGTACTACACGTAGACGAGGCGGGCGGTGATGAGTAGGATTCTTCATCTGTCGAACAAGCGACAGAAGATTCCCGAAGATTATATGCTTGCTGGTATGCACTATACCAATCCGGCTCTTGCTTGGTATCGGAGTGCTGTGGTAGCGAAGCACTCATAAACACCAGCTTAACGAATAATGAAATGTCGTTAACGCACCTCGTCGACCGTATTTACCATGGACGCAAGTTGGGCTTCCAGTCGCAGACGAATTACTTTCTGTTCTTCCAACGCCTGCGATAAAGTTTCTGTCCTCTCTTCCAACAGCTTCGAGAACTGCACCTTTATAGCCTCTACAGCTATCTTATCACTCACTCTGTGACCCTCCTGTCCACTATGCGCTGGGTCAGCGTAACGAGCGAGGAGATCGCTCAGGCCATGATTCCTCGTTATTAACGTCACGATTTCGTCCTTCAAAGCAGCGATCTCCTTCATTACTTCTTTCTCTTCCAAAATCTGTTCAGCGGCACCCTTTGCACGTAGCAAAGTTCCACTCGCATGAGAGAACCAAAGCTTCGTATCTTCTGGTAGTGAATACTGCCGCAACCTTCTTGCTAGCTCATTGAGAGAGTTGCTCGCCTGCATGAACGGTGTGCTTTTGTTGACTAGTGCGGCGATATCCTTCTCCAACGCCGCATTCCTCTCCTGCAGAGATGCGATTTCCAGCTTGTGATCTGCGCTCTTCGTCTTTAACTCAGAATGCTCTGTCTTCAGGTGTGCAAGCGCATCCTGTGCGATTGTATCCGCCATCTTCAGATCCGCATTCTGACGGTCCAGCTCCCCATTACGCTTCTCCAGCTCGTAGTTCTTCTTCTTCAGCCTCTCATTAACTTCGCGTAACTCGACTATTTCCGAATCCTTCTGAACCTCACTACCCTCCGCTCGTGGACTGTTCTTCATTTCCAGATATCTCAACTTTTCCAAAACCTTGTCTCACTCGCTCTCCATATTCCGCATGAGTTGCATCATCTTGGCGTCCTTCTGTCGTAGGCCGTTTATCTCGGTAGAGTATTCTTCGTGAACACTACGGAAAACGCCATGCGTACTGTTAACCATCGTCGACCAAGCCTGTTGTAACGCTTGACCGCTTAAATCCAAAGCATTGCTGACTGCGAGCATCTGGCGTGTTTGCTTGGGAGACTGTATTGTGTCGTCGTTCGTAGTGGTAACAGCAGAAAGAGGAAAATGGGGCATATAAGCTAGGTTCATCACGCGATTCGATTGGCAGCTAGGCTCGCTGCTACGGCTGTCAATGTTAGTCCCTTGTGCCACTAGGGGAAGATGGGAACTATTCGGAGGTATGAGGCGGGAGGGACGTTCTAGGGGTTGCGGGACCGATGGTCCCCTTTGGCACTGCCGCTGTTGCTGTGTATTTCTCTGCTGCCGCTTGTGTGTGGGCGGCAAAGGCATCGTGGATGCAACCAGCGGGCAATAGGGAGGAAGTTTTGTATGATTAAGCAAGGGTGTATGTGGCTGCTGAATCGCAGAATCAACTGCCGGACGTTGAGGCGTAGCCTGTGGCAGGAAATGTTGATATTTCTGTGGAGCAGATGGACGCGAGGATGCATGGGGTTGCTGAGACACAGAAAGTGTATTTGGTGGCTGACGGGATTCCGAGTTCTGTGATATACTTTGCGGCGGAGACGCGCACTGAGGCACGGTGGGAGAAATGCGGTGTAATGGAGTCACAAATTGCTGCTGAAGAGGCGGGGAGTTCTGTGGAGTAGAGAACTTTGACGTCTGATCACATGTGGGTACCGTTGTCCGGAAAGCAAGAGGAACTGTTCCGTCTCTCGAGGCCCTATTCTGGCCAAGAGCTCCCTGCTGCTCTGGTAACGACTGTCTATTCCATCCAGCTTTTTGATGAACATGCTGGACGACTTGCACCTGGGAAGGAGACATAGACGTATGTGAAGATACTTGCTGAGGATTCGGATTTGGTAGGCATGCTTGGGGAGCATGAAGGGCCAAGGGCAAGTGTGATTGAAGCTGATGATTCTGGGCCGGCATGTGCGCAAAAGGTTGGTTTGCGAAATATGGATATGGATTTCCAGGACGGGAAGCCGAAGCTTGAGGCTGTCGTGCATGCCGTTGCGTCAACGAGGGTGGATTATCAACGTCGTACTTGAAGACGGGATGTCCATTCTACATGTTGATCCTCAGTTTGATCAAGCACATTTCGACGAAACAAGGACCTGAGAAGTGTTTGGCTGG
Organism: Crucibulum laeve; assembly: GCA_004379715.1. Taxonomy (NCBI): domain Eukaryota; kingdom Fungi; phylum Basidiomycota; class Agaricomycetes; order Agaricales; family Nidulariaceae; genus Crucibulum; species Crucibulum laeve. Next base: position 121,606 of record ML213643.1, read on the forward strand.
CATTCGGTGTTGGTTTGAGGCGGATTAGGCCCTGAGGGATAATGGCGCCACTGCGAGAGGAGGTTTGGAGAAGGTTCGGGAACCGTCGCGGACGTTAGCACTATAACTGAGGTACACTTATACACGATATTTTCACCAGCTGTCTTCGTGGCAGATGAATTAAGCGAATACATACCTGGGTAGCCGCCTGCGTCCCATTTCCCTGCGCAGCATTCTCTGGGCCTCTCTGTCCTCCATGTGCTGGGTATTCGTAGCTACGAGAGCCAGCATGCCCTCCGATTCTTTGGTTTAGATTTCTGGTATTTTGATTCATTCGATATCTTCAAAATCCCGAGGCTATCTACAGATTCAACTTTTCAGCCATTCAGATCGTCATTTAACTTGACTCGAACTTACCGTTGTATACGGTGCGTATAACGACCATGAGTGCGTTTACGTAGGATACGAAATCCATGCTTGCAATCTCTTATATTTCGGACTCGTCTTGCCTCGATGTGTCCAGCGTTCGGCCAATGAAGGGTCATAGATGAGGAAAAAATGACCGAAACGCTGAACATACCAAATCAGGAAACTACTAGTTTCCTCGATCGCTTTCCGGGCCGGATGTAAAGTACTCCACATGATCTCCGGAAGAGCGTTATCGAGGGATTCGATAAGGGCTATTGATATTCAGCGGTATTTAAAGTTGTACTCGCTGTATTCTGGATAGTCCAGTATCCAAATTCATTCTCGCACAATGAACACATCCATAAGCAGAGTCCCACCTGAAGATAAATGTACGTTGTATACCCAATCTAGTTACTGGATACTATCTAAACACGGGGTGTAAACAAATATTACAACCGAGTATCCATGAGGTACGTGGATATAATCAGCTTTTCCCTTGTCCAAATTCCACTTTGGCCCATTGAGCAATCACCTTGCAGCCGATGCTGCCTTGACGCAAAGAACCTATCAGAAGGGACCAGAAGAAAGCACTGATCAGCAAGCATATCTTCGTAGAATGGAGAAATATGTACCTCTCCGGGATAAATATTGCAATCAGGAGTCACATTGGGATTTTGTGCAACGACGTCTGGGATTGTGATCCCTGCGGCAACTGCGATGTCGAAACAAGTGTCCCCAGTGGCCACAGTGTGGACTGGAGAGCAGTCTTGGCTGTCTGTAGCCAAGCATATGACCTAAAATGCATTAACTCGAGGTAGCTGTTATCGCTAGTAGAAATAATTTACCTCGTCAACGAAGAGGTTGGTGCAGTCTGAGTTAATAACCCCTGCATTCACGGTCGCGAGCTGGAACCTATAAGGAATGGGTGAGAATTTAATGATACAGTAATGATAGTTGAAAAACGAACGTGGATACTCCTTGTGCTGCTGAGATCAGGTCGCAAACATCACCGGCCTGAACCGTATATGTGCGAGTGCAGTTGGAAGCAACCTGGGCGTGAACGCCTGCGACTAAACTAGGAGTTAGACGTGTCAGGAAACTCAACACTAGTTGATATATATACCAAAGAACAGAGAAACCACGGCGGTAGAAAGGTATTGCACAGCAGCGAACATGTTGGAGCAGCGAGGTGGATTAGAGGAGAATGAAACGAGGAGTTATTGCCGGAGAACTGTTTCTCTGAATACTGTCGAAATAGCGAGTACATCCTTTGCCTTTATACCTCGCGGACAACGGCCATGAAGACCGTGCTGAGTTTATCTTCGGTGACTTCAATCAGAAGGCGCTTTGAACTGGCGCATGTTTATGTGGAACAGAACGTCTCCGAAATAAGGAACCTGAACGGCTATAGCACAGAAGTAAACAATGCAGCAAACAATAAAGTTTGTACTCATCAACGTCAAATCAAAATCATCAAAATCAGTTGTACGCTCAGGTGCATCAAAAAACACCCCGCTTTCGTCGCAAAATCGTCCATCTTTACCTCTCAAAGGACCGTGTTATCTACCCTCCCTGACCCGGAGAGCTCGGAAGTACCACGACAGCATCCAAATCCGGAAGATTCGTATGGGAATTTGAAGCTGTTCGACATGCTGTGAGCCTCGTGGTACGAAAAAGTTAGATAAGTGTCCCACGAGCGGGGTACAGTCCGAAGTTCCATCATGATATTGCGGGACCGACAGTATAAGCATCTGAATTGGTTGGATGAGAATAGATTTCGGAGGATACTGTTGATACGCGACTCGGCCTTGCTTGCTTGGAAGCTTCTTGTCAGAGACTCGTATTGAGAGAAGGATGAAAATCATATAATATGTAAGGTGACAGCCACATTTTTATATCACTTTCAACCTGAAATTTAATATTCATTCATTATTTCTGGTGACTGTATTGATATGGATGAAGATGTCGTTTATTAACGCTGAAACTAATTAGAGGAAGTTACCATACTACCTATAGTTGTCTATCAAAAGTCCACATCGCGTGCCTACGGTGTATTCTCCGATATAGATCGAAATTTAAATAACTGCCGTAACTTCTGGTAACCGATACGTTTACACGCTGTCTGAGTCCTAGCCGACATTCCCCGAAGCAAGCATTTTAAACAATTCAGCATATACCTCATTGGCGCCGTGATATATGCTTTTAAATGTCGGCTGCTCTTCGTATTTCCGGGTCCATTTTGAAGTTCTGGTTGTGCTGATATTGGCGTTGAACAAATATTATCTGAGCTGTCAAGGTTAGTAAAAGCTAACCGCGATCTTGGTTTCCGGTTGATGAAGTATGAGATAGACGATACCGACAGTCCTAAAAGAATCTGTAATTTGGGTCGTTCATAAGCTCCCTTACTGCCAGTCCAGGAATTTAAAGGAGACTTTGCTCAAAGTTGGCAATATGTTTGAGTTAGAAAAGAGTAGTCACAAAATTCTACACCCACTTGTATCCCAGGTCTTGTATTTTAAGGTTCAGAGTCAGAGGGTGTTGTCTAGGCAATTTTCTGGGCAAAACAGTTAGAACAACAACTAAGACTCTACTGCGAAGCTTAAATTGATGACGAGGATCAAAAGAAGGACAATGTCTTTTAGTGAGGAGCATTGGAAGATCTGAGGCAATAGGACACTATGATCAATATGATCAATATGCAAATTGAAGACTATGTCACAGTTGTAATGATTTAAGTACTGTGGTTCTAATTGTTCTTCAACTACAATAGTGCATCCATAATGTATAACTCAATGGTGTCAACCTAGGCACCGGCTATAGTGTAGGAATATATATATTAATCCCTAGAAAATCCTGTATACCTAGAAAACAAAAAAATAAAATGCGAGGTGGCCTCACGTTGGTCCTAACAATCTGAGACTTGATTTGCTAAGAGAGCGACGAAGTGTTAAGGGAAAGGGATGAGAGATAGCGCGATTGGAACCGGAGGACGAAGGCTGAGAGGCTGGCTGACTGATAGACTGACGGAGGAGAAGACGGGTGCACGACGGGCACGACAGAGACGATAGAGGATGGGGGAGGACTGTTGGAGAAAACGCTACAATAGTCGCCCAATCGCAACTACAATAGCTCAACAACGAGAGAACCTAAAATTACGAAACAAAGTCTCGTAGAAACGTAGGAGGGTAGCCTAGATGATGAAAAAATAATGGAGTGATTTGGCGTTGAAATCGACGAGAGCGACACGATTTCGCAAGGAGGATGATTTTCCGAGGATTTGAGCTTCCAAAAACTTGAATTTATTCCGTAAAATCGAAGTATTTGACTGAAATATATTGGAGAGCGACTGAATACAGAGAGGGGGAGAAGTGGGGGTGTTCTGAACTACTGTACTACGAAGAAAAGCTATGGTCTTTAAGTATGTAGGAAAGTTCTCAACACAGAGAAGGAAAGTAGAAATAAGATGTACAAAATCGAAGTAAAATGGAAATCAAAGCGACTGTAGACAGCAGACTCGCTCATGGGACTCAATTCATGTGGATAAAACTACTCCTATGTTGAATAAATACTTAGATTGTCTATAAAAAAACAATCAACATGGTTTCTGATTAATCAATGGGCCTTCTCAAAGGAAATTTTGATTTATCACTGTTATGATTAATCAGTAATACAAAGTGCAGAAGTTGGTAGGAAGCACTGTTTAAACAATAACATATTATTTAGATTTATCATTCTTATGATTAATCAGTATCAATAATGGAAAATGTTGGTTAATTAAACAGTTTAAACAATAAAAGATTATTTAGATTTATCACTTCCGTGATTAATCAGTATTAATAATTGTAAATGTTAGTCAATTAAACAGTTTAAACAAGCTGGACTGGTGTCATTTATTATTATCTCCAAGATAAAGAATTTTGTTGGCCTGGATCTATGCATAATGGTACTGCACAACTGTAGATAATGTGAGTCAGGTGGTGAATGCCAGGACTCAGCTGAAGATGCAGGAATGCAAAAGGATAGGTAGAGTGAAAATATATGTGAGTGAGTTGGTTATTATTAGTCCTCTCAATAGTAGAGTACCACACACTTGGAGAGCCGTCTGAGAGATAAAATCCAAAGTAGAGAAACTTCTCATGGTCGGAAATGATGGAACAGTGCTGGAAATATAGTGTTGATAATTTTGTGAATAGATAAGTCAACCTGGTTGGCCTTGCCATTAAAAATGCGAGGCTTGCAATGTTTTGGTATGCTGGAGCCAGTAGATGTCAAGGAAGGGGGAACCATGGAAGGGGTAGTGAGGCAAGCAAATAGGTGCTAAAGGACATCGTGTCGAGCCTGAGATTTGCGAGCATGGTCTTCATTGTAATCGCCTAGAGCTGCAATGGTGCAATAGAGAGTTTCTTGGCTAGTTTGAGCTTGAAATTGAGCCCGTTGATGAGCCTCCAACTCAACAACCTCTGAGCAGCTTGGGGCTGAGCCTGTTGGGCATTGTATTAGGCCTGCTGCTGTAGATGATGGAAGGTGGAGGGATGAGGAGTGGAGGTGGAAGTGTTGAGGAGGTTATAGTCAGTGGTGGAAGAGGAATACATGAACAACACACTAGACAACTGAGGAACTGATGACATAATGTGATGGTCACAATTCTGAGTAGAACAATGATAGCAAGGCTACTTACACAATTGAACCCATTGTTTGATTTGATGAGCTGTGACTGGCAACCATTGTGCTATCATTTGGCCACAGATCCACAGAAATGGCTGGTTGCCACAACAATGATCTGTGGCCTTGGGATTTTCTTTTATTGTTAGTTCTATATAAATAGCACTGCTCTGAGTTAGCAATGCCTTCTCTTTCCCAACTAGACCATGGTTGAGAGAAGTTTGTATTCTATATTCTTCTGCACACTTGACTCTACATTAATTATTTAAACAGTTTCTAGAATAACTTTGGAATTTGATCCATTCACACTCAGTGACCTCTCATCTATGTTTAATCAATCCTTTGTCCATGTTTAATCCAATTTAATTAATTAATCATAATTCATGTTTAATCTATAGGGATTAATCATTCAATCATATTGAGAGTCATCTCTCCTTCTTTGCTGTTTGCTATGTTTAATCAATATTTAATCAATTTATTTTTAGTAGCATCTAATTAAAGATTACAGACTGTTTAAATAACAACCCACATGCAATTTGTTACTGTTTAATCATTTAAAACAATTTCAATTCAAGCTATCAAGGGGGTTAGTATCATTGTACCAGTTTAAACTATGAGATTAATCACAAACAGTTTAATCAAAATTTCCTTCAAGAAGGCCTGTTGATTAATCAGAAACCATATGGTTACAGAAAAAAAGAGAAAATACAAATCAAATTGAAAGAAATAGACTATTTTGCAATGACATCCATTGTTCCGAGCTCAAGCTGCATTTCTGAAGCACTTTGAAGCTTTTTGATGCATTCCGAACCTTCCCCAATGATCCCTAGTCAAAAGTAGATATACTGACTTCAATTTAGTGGCTTCAGGACCGATTTTCTGGGTACAGAGTTGTGTGAGGTTTGTCAATGGATTGGCATAGAGAGTAGGATTAAGAGTTGTTGAAGCCTCAAGTCTATGGCTTAACAACATGCCACCTCATAGTGGCTCAACGGTGACGAGCCCCACCGGGCTCTGTACACGAAAACTCACCGGTGGGAACGATATGCGATCAGCTAGGATGGTTCGGAACACATCAGGAAGCTGAATAACATCACGGAACATTTATTCAAGCTCGGAACAACGGAATCAATCGCAGGATGGACCATTTTGTTTGATTTGATTAGTATTTTTCGAATTTTATTCATTTGTGTACTTATTTAGGATAGTATCTCTGCGATCCAGTGCGCAGAAGACACCTCCTGCATTCCCTACAAATCAATCGAGTCCCATGAGCAAGTCTGGTGCCTACAGACGCTCAAAACTTCATTCTACTTCAAAATTTTACATATTATTTCGACTTTACTCCTTTCTGTTGAAGAACATTTGTATTTACTTAAAAACATAAGTTTTAGTTGCGTAGTGGAGAAGTTCAGAATCCCCTCTCCTCCTCTCCTCTGTACTCAGTCGTCCTCCAATATATTTCATCCAATTACTTTGAATTTTACCGAATAAATTCAAGTATTTGGAAGCTCACCTCCTCGAAATCACTCTCTTCACGAAATCGCGTCGCTCTCGTCGACAACAACGCCAAATCTCTCCATTCCTCTTGTATCGTCTAGGGCTCCTTCTGGGCTTTCTACGCTACTTTGTTTCATAATTTTCCGTGCTCTCGTTGTCGAGCTATTGTAGTTGCGATCGGGCGACTATTTTAGCGTTTTCACTAGCAGTCCTCCTCCGTCTCTGTCGTCTCCGTCGTGCCCGTCGTGCACCCATCGTCTCCTCCGTCCATCTATCCGTCAGGCCGCTCCTCAGCCTTCGTTCTCCGGTTCCCATCGCGCCATTTTCCATCCATTTCTCTCAATACTTCGTCGATCTCTTAGCAATTCCATCCTCAGGTTGTTAGGACCGACGTGAGGCCACCTCGCATTTTATTCTTTTATTCTAGGTATACAGGTTTATTCTAAGGATTATTATATATATTCCTACGCTATAGCCAGTGCCTAGGTCGACAACGGTTACACACTACACTTTGTGCAGGCTGATACTACACAGCCACTCTTATTTAGTATCTATTTTATTCCTTTCCTGTAGTATAAAAGTAGTAGATTTCCATTGCTCACACCTCAGTTGTTCATATCCAACTGAGATGTGAGTGTTCCTTATTGTCTATTGTACAATCTTTGCTAACTTATGGTATAGTTATATTCTATTCTATTAGGTATGGTACAATATAAGTTGTTCATATCCAACTGAGATTTATATTCTATTCTATTAGCTGTGACAAGAGTATCTCTGGAGAGGAGAGGATGCACATGGAAATGTCAGAACAGATCAAACTAAAGATAGAATGAGAAATAAGGGATAATATTAAGAATGAACTGGAAAGACCAGAAAGGTCAGGGATAAAATTTAGAAGAGGACTTTGGGTAATGTCATAGCAGGTTATATATATATGATGACAATGGCTGGTTCACTTTTTTTTGAATGGATCACTGAAGTAATCAATTGAAGGGTAAATTTACATGTGTAACATCAATGGAACTTGGTACTGTGCAATAGAAATATATTAAAAAATTGAGTGGAGAGAGAGAAATTGTAGGGTTATATAGCTACTGATTGTCATGAACTGTTTATTTTGAATATTCTTTTCCTTTTCTTTTCTAATTACGAGAACAGTTTCTATAATTTCGATGACAAAGACAAACAAGACAGCTCATGTTACGACATGAGGATAACACACAGTAGTAGTACTTATTTCATTTCGATCTCTTATTAGATACATGCTTGTAACACATGTCCGCAGTACGCAGCCGCAGTGCACAGTAGATATATTACTTACACATGTTTCCCTCATTATCAGACATGCTTTAGTCGCACCTTATGTGCATGGTCTTCTAGTATATATAGTAGTAGTTGTAGTTTCTATTCTGTAGTCTTTAGCTGGTCGTTTCTTACCACCAATACAAAGGTCTCTACTCCTCACTCCTCTCTTCTCTATAAGTTGATAGTTTGCGTATCGACCTCGGCACTCTCTTAGTAGATTGTGTTGACGTGCCTGACACTGATGAGTCATAATTCATAAAATCTTTCAAGAGCTGAAACAGCAAAGAAGACTCTTCCAATATGTTCTGTTTGGGCCACCCAATTCTTCTATTTCCAGTTTGTTGTGAACATTCTATACAAAATATATAAATGAAATGTGAATAAATAAGATAAAATTAGAGGCTCACATAAATCTGTTTTGCAGGAGCTGCATATGCAGGAAGGCCACCTTCATCTCTGTGTGGTAAGTTACCATGATCAAATTTATCATGGTTAACACACTGATCTTCTTCAGTTATCAGACAGCTTGTATGAGGGGTAGCTCTGGCTTTCACAGCCTCAGTAAGCTCTCCATTTCTTTCCATAGACAGTGATGGATATTGCTCTAGGTCTTGAATTAAGGAATCCTTGAATAGACACAATAAGCAATGAACTTTGGCTGTTGACATTTTGCAGAATATATTCACCTCAAGCTCAGCAAATGCATCAAAACTAGTGCTGTCTCCATGGATCAGAATGTGTGACTGAGTAGAGATACTGCTGAAGGAGTAATTATTTTCTTTGACTCTTTCTATATCAATCTCTGAAAATTTGGAGGCATCCTGCTGAAAACAATAATGAAACCAACATTAATATTAATTGTAAGTGCATGAATACTAAATAAGAGTGCATACTTCAAGGAACATGTCCTCATCTAATTGGACATTAAATATCTATATACTTCCCTAGAAATACATTCACATACCTAGTATTCTTGCATCCCATATCCCAACTGTATGATCACTAGATGCAGAAACAATGTGTTGGCCATCTGGTGAATATGCTATTGACCGAATGGTACCTCTATGCCCTTTGAGAGATGGTATTTCTTGTTTTCCAGTTTCTGTATTCCAGATTATAACTTTATAATCATAAGAGCCTGATGCAAGATATTTCCCACTGGGAGAGAATTAAACACAAGAAACAGCATGTGAGTGGCCTTTGAATGGATCCATGACTTGTGCTCCTGTCTCAGAGTCCCAGAGATATACATTGACCCCACATGCTGAAGCAATGTATTTACCATTTGGTGAATAGACAGCAGACCAAACAGCATGAGAATGAAAAAGAGGCTCTAGTATTTTCTCTCCAGTTGTAGCATCCCAGATTCTTATTGTTTTATCCCAAGAGGCAGAGATAACATGTTTCCCATCTGGTGAATATGCAACTGACTTTACCCAATCTGAATGACCATTTAGTGGACCAAGAATTGATTTTCTGGTCTCCACATCCCAAATTCTGACAGATTTGTTGTCAGATCCTGAGACTATGTATCTTCCATCTGGAGAATAAGCAGCAGAAGAAACAGTGTTTGTATGTCCTTTGAATAATCCTCCAATCTTCTGGCCAGTATTCACATCCCAGATGCACATGTCCCTGGAATAAGAGGAAGACAAAATACTATTTCCAAATGAGGAGAAGGCTATAAAATGGAATGAGTGGTTATGGCCTCTGAGTTGCATTTTAGCTTCCAGTCCAGTTTCTAAACTCCATATTCTGAGAGTTTTATCGGAAGAGCTAGAAGCTATGAACTTTCCATCTGGAGAATAAACAGCAGATTTAACCAAATAGTTATGCCCTATCAAAAATTTCTGTAATCTTTCAGAAGGTTTGGAGGTGTGGATATCGGAAGGATTAGGAACAGACACCAATGAAATCATAGAGGACAATGAATTTCCGGAGCTTTCTTCCATGGTTTTGAAGATTTAAAGATATACAGTTCCTTATGAGATAAACCTATGTATATATGCCATCAAGACTTTGAGTGCACAGAATTGAAAATCTCTTACTCTACCAGAAGGCTTTTACTTGAATCAAAATGGTGGAAGGCTCTATTGAAGCAGATGAACAGATATGCACTTGCGAAGGGGTATCAGGTAGTGGATCAGGGAAAAGAAAGCAACGGAGTGGGAGGACTGAGCACGCTGGGAATCCAATACATTAAGTCAATCAGAGGACATGCGTTTGCAACATGCCATGCTAGACGCCTTACAGCGCTGCAAAGCTGGGCACGAAGTCAGATGGGCGCCTTCCATTTGATTGTGTCACGCCGAAACTGACTACACAATAAAAAAGGTTCTCCTACAGGTATGCTACTATATGGTTTCTCTGTAAATTTATTTTCTGGACTATGCTCCATGCGCTACTATCCACTAGCCAACAGATGTATGTGCCAATCTCCTTAACCTATTTGTTTGAATTCTAATTTGCAACTGTAGCGGATGAACAGCAATGAATAATAAGGGAAACAGATAGGTGAATTTGGGAGGTGCACCTGGAGGCCCCTAGAAGAAAACCACAGCGTATCTAATATAGATTCTGTAATAATCAGTGAGACCAGACAGCGAGAGGGAAGAGAGAGAACTTAGAACATGGAAAAGATGATTGGTCGTGAACGCGTTATCGTCGCCTGCCAGAATCAATTATCCATTACATGCTAAGAGCCTAGAGCGGGTAGTTCGATCATTGATCAAACGTTCAGAAATCGACAGCCCTTTTCTCTTACTCAACACTGTTATCATTGTCTGCTCATTGTACTTGTCATACTCGTCGGTTCATAACCTGCTAGCCACTCCAGGCACCCTGGCGATCACAATGACACCCCCGGACCACCATGAGCCCTTCAAACTAGGCTCATACAGCTACTTACTCGCAATATCTTACCCCTCTTCACTTCCACCTTCTCAGTGATCGCTCCACTGCCTCCTTGTCCTGTAGAATGCCATGCGCATCCTCACTACATTTCAGCCCTATATCCTGAAAATATTTATCGACAGAAGGAAGTAGCTGTAGTGGGAAGTGTGTTGTTGCATAGGAAGATGATTTGAAATGGCGTGCATAGTGAGTTCTTCCTTCTTACCTCTTCCTCCCCCGTCTCATTCCCCTGGTTTCGCTTTCGTCGCGCGCCATTTTCTTGTCTGCGTCTTACGCCATTGTTTCTTTCACCGCATCTTTCCCTTTCTTTTACTTACTCTTGCACCTATCCTGACCTCGTCTGCCTGATCTAGCCCTCTAATTCTCGTCTCTTCAGGTATTCCTATGGCCGGTGCCTTCCTTCTGCGCATGTGACCCCAACACGCCTGCACGATGCACTAGTGCATCTTGAGTGCATCTGTTATTAATGGCTAAATCTACCCGACACATTGCACCGCCTCCCGTACAAATGACTCAGACTGCTAAGCTGTCCACACCCGCCCACATACTCTCGCCCCTCGTTCTCACTCTACTCAACATGCTTAGGAAATGTCCAACCAACACTAACCCATCTCCGCATCTACCAACCATTAGCCTCAACACATCAGTTGCGCGTTCGTATTCGGCATCAACACCAGGATGAAAGACCTTATCACTAACGCTTGCTGGAGCTCTCATGCTCACCACTGCGGGAACCCTTGTGACTTTCTCTGCTCGCCACAACACCACTGTGCTCCTTCACAGTAACAGAGCCAGAACCGCCCGCCTAGCCCCAGTGACCAATCGATGCTAGCCTCGCAGCATGAGTCACCGTGCAGCTTCGGTCGATCGATGAGTTGAATGGGGGCTAGGAGCGCCAACTTTCTGCTAGAGTGAAGGAATTGGGACCTTGAAATGATCGATATTGTCAACATGAATCAGTCAACGCGTGTAAAAGTCATCATTGGCTGGTTTGGATTTGAAAGGGAGAGGTGGTAAGGTTGGCACAAAAGGCACGTGTTGTTTGGAGGGATGATTCACCTCGTTTGGCTTTGAAAGGGGGAGGTGTGGTTTGCATGGATGCTTGATCGGCGGGGCAAGATGGGTGTTTGAAGGAGCAGTACTGTTTTCCAAGTCCCGCACTCGCCTACCAACCCATCCGCCAACGTGCTGGCAGACGGCGGCATATCCACCAACGTTAGCTGCTGGATCTATTGCCACACCAAGCTGTGGGTCCTCGCTGTACTTGCTTGCGGATCCTTCTCGTACCCGCTGGCCAGCCACATTCTCGCTCGCTGGTGGTTTCCATACTCCTGAACTATAATCTAAGCGCCACCATTTCCACGCCATCCCAGCCGTATTTCCCAGCATGACGTTCAACATTCACATACACCAGTTCTGCTATACTTCCAGTCAGTTCGTGAAGCCAGCTACCATCAGACAATGTTACGTTGCCAAGACCACGTGTTGTGCTGACGAGTCTTTGTTGTCAACCCTCAGTCACCCAAGACGAACTGTTTTTCATAGCTACCCCTTCTCAAGATGATCCACCACACTCATCAAAGTTGTCCGGGGCTGGTCCTCATTGACTTGAGTGGTTGAGGATAATCGTCGAGAATTGGCCTTGGCCACTCATCAAGACCAGTCCTCTCCGCTGCACACTTATTCTGATCCACAACAGCCAAAGCTTCCATTAACGCTGCTAGGGTTTCAGACTTTATGGGTGCTTTCAACCCCGCTTGAGTAAAAACTGAAGTGTGATTGAGAGTCGGATGCCATGAGTTGTTGGACGAGGAAAGACGAAGGGAAGCGAGAGAGAGTCATCACTTCGGTTGTCGCTGGTAAGTTCAATCTGCCTTCTTGGATTCTTATACTTGCTGATGATACTATCTTGCAGGTACATGCATCACTGACTGTAGAACTCGATAACAATTGGGTTGTTCAACACACGTCTAGGACGGTGTCTAAATATGGTCACTAGGACCGACTGCTATCTTGAGTCTGTATGTGTCGAACAAGTCCTTGTTGTAAACAGCTCCATTGAAATCGGGCAATCCCCTTTGATAGATGTTTGTTCCAGGACTAAGATGAAGGAATATAATGGCGAACAGGAACGATTCCACAAATGGGTAACAGCTGGGGCAACATGTCAAAGGGGCCTAGAAGTAGCTGACAGACCATAAGACAAAAGAAAGACGTTCATGTTATCAAATATTCTCTACATCTTCAGAGGTTTAAATGTTGGAACCAATCCCGATGTGTAGGAAAGGCTGTAAGGTGCGACGAATGAATGAGGCTAGGATCAATTGGCAAGTAGCCAGTAAGGTGATCGCTAACTTCAAAGTGATATTCGCTTTAGAAGCACTTATGTTAGCGTGAGCGCATTCCCATAATCATTGTTGACAGCAACAACATCGTGCTTGATGCGTTTGACAACAAGGGGAATGAGTGCAAATGTTGTGCACTGCCACCAATGCCCATTCGTCCCCCTACAAATTATGCTGTATGTGAGAATATGTCATTTGAATGTATATAACTAATACATTCTTTCGCATGATATGTGATCTTTTAACAATTCCTATAGCCAGCTATTTTCCGCTTTATCATCTCGATATTGAGGCGCAACAAAGTCTGTTCTCTTCAGTCCATTCTATCCCAGGCGAGATCCTGAGCGAAATATTTCTTGCTTGTTCCAATAGTGTTAGTATAGCAGCGGAACCCATTGGATTTCCGTGGTATCTCACTCCGAACTCAAGTTTGTTCTCGATGGCAGAGAATTCCTCTATCCTACCCACTCCTCTGGTCTGATCTCCATCTCGACCAATATAATTTACTGGGTCATAACCTACAGTAGGGCTACCAACCGTACCGTATACGGTTACAGGCTGTAAATATACGGCAAGAATACGGTATGGACCCGTACCGTACAGCAAAATTTCAAGGCTCTGACGGTACGGTACGGTAGCATTTATGGCTGCAATACGGGACATACGGGTAAGTTTTAAATTTATTTACCTTATACTTATCCCCGAAATCCATCTACATCAACAAATACTGATGCTTATAATCTCGCTACCGCGTATCATGATGGAACTTCGGACTGCACCCCACTCGTGGGACATTTATTTGTTTTCATTGCATAGATAAAGTAACACGAGGCTCACAGTGATGTCTCACAGCTTTTCATTCCAAATTAATTTGCATATGAAACATCTAGGGTTGGAGGTGGTCGTGCTATTTCCGAACAGTATAGACCAAAAACGAAAACGAAAGCTGTGGTCAGGGCGTAGATAACGGCAGTTAGTGCTAATCCGATCACACTCCGGACCGGCGACTATTTGCAACACCGAAAATAGATGCCGGTCTGGAGTGTCAGATGGCAGGCCGTGTTCGCCGATCATGTCACCCTGATGTTACCAAAGCCATCGCTGAACATGTCACAAAATTATGGTCCGTCAATATTTTAGTACTGTATTTACGAGTTTATACATAACTCGGACATATTGTGCTAATTGAATGTTACCCATTAGTTACCATCTGAATTTCATGAGTTACAACTACACTTACCCACCCTCTGAGTAATGCTCTTTGGTCTGATTTATATACTTTGAATCGGCTTAGAATGAATAAACTTCTTAGTTTTAGACTCGACTGCAACATTAAAACCCAATTAAGACATGTTGTACTTGAAACTTTGGCAATTCCGAAGCTTAAAACATGGAAACCAAAGGTTCAAAATTCCCGGCTCAATGGATGTTGCAAGTTCCAACTAATTTTTGCCCACTTCCTCTTTTTGCCATTGTTTCCTGAATCATTGTCCTTTAACATTTGAGTTGTGTCTCTTATCTTATTTGAATACATACCATACACTATATGGTTAATGTATACTAATTATAAAATAGTGCAATACCACAATCTACCAGAGTGAATTTCGAAAATACTGGATAATTACAAAACAACCATACAGTTTAATACTACAGATGTATTGGTGGTAGCCTATATAAATACCTATTATATTTAATTTATATTCATTTTATCAATCTGATGAGCAATATGCAACTTATTGACAGCAGTAACTACTATCTAATGATAATGCCAGTCAATTTTGAGGATTGCAATGCAATAACGCAAGTGATTTACATTCTCTGAGTCTGAAAACATTCAGACTAATCTTTATAGTTCCACTGTACATTTATTTGTAATCACACCTCAACCATGATGAGCAACAGGTTGTTTAGTGGACAACAAAATAGTGCCTAACAACGAAATTGGACATCTTACAAAATAACCGGAATCGGTTACAAATCCCTGGAAGAGTCCGCCGTAATCTCCTTATCTGTCGGATCACTTCATTAGATTACAGCTGTTTGCGAATCGATAGACTACTTTGACCACTGTTCATTTTCAGGAAGATGTTTATTCTTGGAGCTCAGCAGGACCAAACAGTGTCTGGCGCCCACCCGAGGTGGAGTATTTACAGGGTACCTTCCAAAAAGGGTTTCGCTGGCTTCTATTTGGTCCTGCTGAGCTCCAAGAATAAATATCTTGCTGAAGATGAATGATAGTCAAATTGGTCTATCGATTCGCAAATGGCTGTAGCTGCTAGGTGCTAACGGAATAAAATAAAGTAAAGCTCAGTCAGATAAGAATTGACTAATATATATTGAGACATAGCAATACCTAATGGAATAAAATAAAGTAAAGCTACAAGAACAATCAGTAAGAGTGAAACAAAATAAGTAAGTAAGTTATAACTCACCTCAGTCAGATAAGAATTGACTGAGGTGTTTCTACACTATCTAGAGACCTTTTATACTACGAGAAATAA
>ML213643.1:152390-167796 GCA_004379715.1 Crucibulum laeve
TCTATTGAAAATGCTAATAGTTCTACAGTAGTTTGATAACCTCAAGTTTTCAAAAAACAGCTAATTTATTTTATTTCAAAAAGACTCGTGCTGCCATGCTTGCAATGGCCCACAACCCCAAGTGAAGGAGATAGCAGCTTTGAAGGACAAAATCGTGATCTTGAGAACAAGAAATCATGTTCTGAGCGATCTTCTTGCCTATCATGCTGATCCAACGCAGAGCGGACAGGAAGGTCATCGAGTGAATGGTAGGATAACTGCAGGAGCTATAAAGGCGGAGTTCTTGAAACTGTTGATGCGATAAAAAGTCTAACATCACTTGCAAATCACTTGTTCAATACATTTAATCCGTAAGTGATACTTTTAGTATATGTGTGATTTAATAATATACTTAATTTAAATAATAGTAATTATGGGTGGTTAACAAAGTTACTTAATTTAAATAATAGTAATTATGGGTGATTAACAAAGTTACTTAGACAAATTTACTTGCTCATACAAAACTCACTTGGATCTCACTTGTCTCCAAGTTAATATGTCGTCGTTAACTTGAGTACATTGCCTACTAATAAACGGACATATTTGTCCACTGCGACCTCTAATATTACTCCGTAACGCGTCTGATCGATGTCATGTCTAATTTGGTTGATCGCGCCGTCGCTGCACGCGGCCCATCAACTATTTCACTTTTCGCCTGGCTAGCGAAGCTAAATTTCACTTGCGACAAGTAAAATGTCGCAAAATTCTCTCGTGCACAGTATTTTACTACTTAAATGAACCTGGAGCAAGTCTTAGTCTATTAGTGTTACTATCTATTTGATGTTGAGCCCATTTGTCAACACTTTCGAGAATATTAGTATGCAACTCAGCTCAGACTTACTAAGTGTTAATTCAAAATGGTGCTTGTTGAGAACGTTGTCCATGATATATCAAAATCTCTTCTGCTTAGAAGTACTAACATATCACTTATTTATTCATTGTTACAATAGGTTTACCTATCAAAACCACGTAGTCGCCGGGGTTTATTGTATAGTTGCAATACCCTAGATTCTCGGCTGTGACGATTTCACTCGCACTATGGTCACGCTATGAGAAAGTAATAAATAACAGTGGATATATATGCCTTACCATTTACGATCCGAAATCGACTTTAGCGCCTCCTCTACGGTCTTTCCTTCTTTGCGTAATCTAAGAAAATATTTTAAATATCAATTTCAGTGGTATAACGATTAATCTTACTGGAAGAACCGGTTGCAATAAAACCTCTGTTCTTCTATGCTGAACGGGTCCTCCGGACAATGCTCATTGGTCGTATTCATCATGGCATGCGTCAGACTAGTCGCTCCAGAGCAATTCTCTGTACTGAGCCATGTGAGAAATGGTTTAGATAACATTAAGGCTTGAGATATTGATGATGAGATAGGTTGATTGAATAAAGATCTGCCTGGAGTGTACCTGCGATTTATACAATTCCTAAGAGCGGAATGGGAATCTCTAAACAATGCGGCATTGTTAGAATACAATGGTGGTTCACGATAACGGAAATTTGTAGAGCATGGGCTTGTTGTCTAGAAATGGCGTGGCGCATAGAGCATTATGCTTGTATTGGATCAATTGCTAGTGGGTACGGTCTGTGGCAATGGATGGATCAAATACTAGTGGGTACATTCTGTGGCGTTTGTTTCTATAAAATTACACGAGGAAATTCTCAGGAAACTAGCAGGAAGTTGAAGCTGCGAGAGATCAACCGTTTAGAAAACTCAACGTCACTAGACCCCAATGGTGTGATTGGAGTTGAAGTTGGGAGCGCATGCATGTTATCCTGGTAATGTAACAGCACCGATTCCAAGAGAAATCGGCACTGAGGTATACTAGATAAATTGAAAGTACAACATGTAAATAAGAATTTGGAGAACCTCAGTACACCAAAGAATATTATGCAGTACGATTTTCAACCCTAATTGCCTAATAATTCTGTCACGGATATCTTACGGTGGGGACATCTTCCTTGTTCATCTACTATAAGAATTTTAATCGCCATAACGCTGCGTGTAAACGGAACTGTACGACTTACTTGTGTAGTCCGCATCATCTTCTTCCTCATCTACATCCAGAAAATAGTCTTGGACTGTAAATCTGTCGGTATCTTTAGCGTTTTATTCGCGACACTCTATGAAAGTTGGACAATATTTCGAAGAGATGAGAAATAATAAGCGACTGGGAGATCCGTACGCACCGGAAGCTCTAATCGGCTGTACTGCGTGTAATAAAGAATATTCAATGCCTGGCTATCAATTGCAGCCCTAATCCGTTGGATTACCCGGTCCTTTACCTGTCTGCGTAAATACGGACCATCCTCGATACAAGGAATGGCGTTCACATGGGCCCTTTCACTATTGGTCATTTGGTCATTTAGCAGCAAACATACATCTACACAGGCACTGTACTTACATCTGGTATTTTAAGCACCACCCAATTTACTCCGCGAGTATAAATATTTTTGATGGGAAAATTCTCTTGTTTATGCCAACGAGATGGTTTTGGATACATTGACGTTCGTAATCTGAATCTGAGTCATTCATCTGAGTGGTAGAATTCATCGTGTGTATGCTGTTGAAGGAAAAGGATGCTGTTATACGCTAATGAACTCTTGGTGCAGAATCATAGCTCACTCGCCATATATATAGAATAAGTATAAGATACTACGGTTACTCATAAAGCGATGAACGTTATTATTCAACGCCACAGCATGTATAATGATACAAGACTTTGAGTCAAGACATGAAAGTATTGAGGTGTGCTTGCTTTTAACCGACAACAGGCTAAGCTGAGGTCCAGTGAAATAATAAATATTAAGCATGCGAAGGTTGGAAGTGAGTTTGGCGCGGATGTGGTAGTAACAGCAGCTGTGAGATATTTAGACAGGAGGAAGTTTCTCTGTTCCGTTGCAGTAATCCTCAGGAGGGTCATGTTTCATCCGTACTGTTAGCGAAGAGCTCCTGGCAAGCATTTGATTCAAAACGACGCTCATCGAGAACGTTGACCAACTTGAAAGAGTAAATATAGAATCCTGGGAGATTTCTTCCCCTCTGGTAACGCAGTAAATTGAAGAAGTCATCGACAGTTAATTAATTTAAGCGGAACCCTTCCATCCCTGCTTAAGATTACTCTAGCCTCGACTGAGCTAAGGAGCCGTAACAGGAGCAATATTGATATCAATGCTTCTAACGGTAGTGGCTCCAGTATCCTGGACTACCAGCAATGGTAGTCCAGCGATAGATCACAGTATCAGTG
Source organism: Crucibulum laeve (assembly GCA_004379715.1). Lineage (NCBI taxonomy): Eukaryota > Fungi > Basidiomycota > Agaricomycetes > Agaricales > Nidulariaceae > Crucibulum > Crucibulum laeve. The sequence continues at coordinate 155,685 of ML213643.1, forward strand.
TGTGGAGGGCTCCTTCGAACGCTGTCACCTGACATTTTACAGATTTAAATGGGTAAGCTCCGGTGAGATTAAGTGGAAGCACAGCACAATCGAGGCTTCAACGTCTAACAGCATGGAACCATGGCCTACGGAAGCCCCGAACGGAATTAAAATAGCTCCAGTATCCAAGGCGACTGACTAGTACAGAGTATTTACGGGAGACAGCGGTGAGTCGTCGGTGGATCCACTTGGACCCGTCGAGGCATTCCTAAGTATACCGATGCTTTCAGAACGGCTAGCGGAAAGGAGTTGAAGGTCGGCGTAAAGAATCCTCCGTCGTTGACAAGAGCCTGAAGTGGCGCTTGGCCGTATAAAATACCATTATTGAGTGTAGCGCAACGCTCTTTACTGAGTCTTTGATCATCACCTGGACCCAGCCACTACAGCAGAAGCATAGCACCAAGCGTGGCCAAGTGAAAGAGAGAAAGGACAAACCTTCGAAATCGAACGCCCAAGCAACAGTTAACACCAAAGCCAAACATGCGCACACAGCTTTACCTGACAACGAGACCTTGACAACCAAGCGGGCCAGGGGAGAATTGCGAATCCGTCGCAAGCCGGCGTGGGTACTCATAGGCATCGTGCTCGTTCCTTTAGCTTTTGCTTTCTTTTCTTTCGTTTCACCTCTTTGCTGCTGAGCAGATACCTTGCGTCTATCTGATTTTCTCCAACGAAGAAAAAGGAATACGAAGGAGGATAACGAATCCGAATTCTACCGCCTCAGATCACCTACTGTTTCACATTCTCCAGAGGGAGAAGCTGGTGGAAAGAAGTTGTTTGGAGAAGAGCCGAACAAAGGATAACGAGATATAAGTATCGGACGAGCGGTTAGGGTTGGAGAAGATCATTCATATCGACCTCCGAATCGCCCATCCATCATCAAATCGCAAATCTGTACAACCCACAGGTCATCGCATCTCACATATCGCCCAATCTCTGCCAATCTTACGTTGACATAACGTATCTTTTCTCGACAATCCACGCATACGACGTTGTCTTTTGACTGCACGACTTCTCGGACGACCATCTTGAGCAAATCAATTACCGGAGTTGATCGACCAGCCTCGGCATCGAATCTATCCCACAACAATCATCGAAACACGTACACGCATCCCCAAGAGAGGCGTTACGTGAAGTTCTAGGCTTCAAAGGTAGACATCCTCATCTACTGGGAGACGGGAGCGTCACTACTACTACCACAACCACAACTACGACGATCTTGAAGCTCGCAGCTATTCTACGCCATGGCTTCAGCAGTCCTTACGGAATCGCCTGGTGGTGAGTCGCTTTCTTCTCCTTTCTTCTTTACTCTTTTTGCCTTTCTTTCCTTTATCACCTTTGGTTTTGGTTCGCGGGTTTTGTATGCCTGGAGGTGCGACAGGGCGTGTGCTGCGGCGGCGGTTGGAAAGCTCTTGCAGTCGGCGTTTCATATCCTTCAAAGGAGGAAAGGAGGGGTTAGTACGCCACAGGAGATGCTGTCGCAGTAGAAGGGATGCACTAAAGTGGTCATAGCTGGAGACGGAGGGTGCAGTCCAGGATGTTGTCGGACCGAGCCTGGGCGTTGCCCGTCGTACTCTCCTCACGAGACACGGAAACACAGCTCGCAAGGACGTTGCACTGTTCGAAGTGGAGCGGCGCACGCGGACGACGACGCACATCCCCCGAACCCTCTCCCCGGAGCATTTCCCTCATTGGCTGAACTATCCAGCCGGACCACGTTTAGTTGTGGCATTTGGCAAGGTGCGCGTGGCATTGTGCCCTCGGTGCGGAGCTATGATCCGCCACTTGCTTCTTATTTGACGGGTTCGGCGTAGGGGACATGCGTGATCCCCTCACAGATACAGTTAGACATGGTGCGGTTATACCTGTGGTCCGGGCGATGCTGGAGTCATTGAAGAGGATTAGTTCTTCATACACCACTGCTACTGGGATTTCATGCAGTGGAGCTTATCCCCTTTCCCTAATTTAAACCCTCTTTTAGTTCAACAGCACTAGGGTGGAGGTGGCGATGAGTATCCCTCGAAGTGGCCCAGTTGACTGATGATGATCACTTTCTCGCTGATGCCTCCACTGGCTGTGTTTAAGTCGGCGACGATTAATTGCCGTCGATATCGAGCTTGTATGATCACGTCCCGCATCTCGTCTATCGAGCTTGCAATCGTTCCACCACACTTCGCTTCTTAGCTGTTTCTTATCTTCCTTTTCGTCGTTATCTTATTATCCTCTCTTCCTTCCTTACTCCTCTTCTAAATCTCGCCTTCATTACTCGAAACACGTATTAACACCCTCCTCTTCTAGGTCCCAGCCCACAAAACACAACAGCAGCACGAACCCCGCGCCTCTCACTCTCACTCGACTCACCAGCCAACAACTCGCCTTTCCCCTCACCATCGTCGTCGTTTTTGCCACCTCCTATGCCTGGAGCGCATGAGTTCGCGGTGAGGGCTCCTCCGAGGAGGGGGAGTGTACAGGGGATGGCGAATGGGAATGCAGAAGGAGGAGAGAGGAGGAATAGTAAAGATGCAGGGGTACCAGGAACAACTGCGGGAACGGAGAAGAGAGGAAGCAGGGATGGCGTTCAAGGGGTGAACGGGGCCACTGCTACTAGCAATGGAACTGGGCCGTCGCCGCTCAATGGGTCACCGATCACCTCCGCCACACTCTCAACCAACGGCACCTCCGCCACTTCGCCCCTGAATGGCACTACTACCACGACTGGGAACAGCTTGCACCTAGAGCCACCCTCCCCTGCCAACTCTGACTCACCCATAGTCTCGCCAATGACACCAACACCTGGCTCGACGTTGGAACACCATGCGTTCAAAGTGGACGAGGAGTTGCCGACGCCAACGCCTACACCCACCATGTCCACTGTAACTACTGCTAAATTACCCCTACCCGAACAAGAGGCACTTCTGGATACAGAGCCAGCGCAGATCACGATTCCTTCGCTCGAAAACGACGATCCTATCACACCGCAGCCCTCGTCGTCTTTTGCGTCATCTTCCAACTCACGCGGGCCGGTGACGCCTGCGCGGATATCTACCTCTATCTCAACGAGCTCAACTAGCTCCGCACACGACTCCCCGCTTTCGTCACGTCCCGCACCTCCCTCGCCTGCTATTTCTGCACGGCGAATTTCCACGCTTTCAAGAAGCTCATTGTCGAGGCAGAATTCACGACGCTCAGCTGGGGGAGGAGGAAGCGGCGGCTCACCGTCAACGTTCGGTGCGAGCTCACCTACAGCATTTAGCTCGCCGTCGTCCATAGGGCACAATCCCCGGCACTCACTCGCACTTTCTGTCAGTGGGCTGCAGTTTAGTCCATTACCTTCACCGCAGGGCACACAATTCCCATCAGGTACTACTGCGGCCGCGGGTAGTCGGCTAAGCCAATCGTTCTCGACGACCATGGAGTCATCAGCAGCCACAGCATCCCAACCCCAACCCCAACCCACCCGACCCGCGATGCCCAAACGCACCCAGATAAAAGTGTACGATTTCGCATACCCGCCTTCTGACGAGCGGCATCACGGTCTGGGACCCATGGTGCCCAAAGCCAATCGAGTGACAAGGACGAATCGGCGGCTGGGAGTGAGGGGGAGCTGGAGCAGTGCTGCGAGCAGCGAAGCGGGCGAGGAGGGAGAGGGGTGGGATGATGATGATGATGGAGGCGGGGGCTGGGACGGGTTTAGAACGGGCATGGGGAGGTTTAGTTGGAACCTTGGCTTTAATGCAGGTGGTGCGGGTGGTAGTGGTGGTACGGGAGGGGACGGAGAGGAGGAAGGAGAAGGGTTCCCGAGCAAACATGACCTGGCGCGCAATTTCCTGGATGCGGATTCGGGGGCGTCTTCGGAGCATGGTGGGGATTCGGAGTATTATGATGCGTCGGAATCGTCGCCGCATGAATACGCTACTCCCCAAGATGGGGAAGAGGATGAAGAGATTTTGTATCCCGGGCTCTACCGAGCGATGTACGCATTTGAGCCAGAAGGCACCGCCGAGATGCGGTTGGTGGAGGACCAGGTGGTGCGTGTCGTCGGGCGAGGTGGAGGTGTCGGATGGGCGGTGGTTATCGACGAGAGGGAGGAGGACGCCAGTGTAGGATTGGTGCCGGAAGGAGGAGGGGTGAAGCATGCTCTTGTGCCTGAGAGCTATTTGGAGCCGGTGAAGTTGGATTGGGAGGATGAGCAGGGGATTCCGGAGGAGTAGATGAGCAAGCAGGGCATGCTGGCGTGTCGGTGTTTGGTAGTTTCTTCTCTTTTGGTTGAGCGTTGGGAGCGTTTCTTCTGATTTATTTTGGTCGGTATTTTGGAATCGCTTGGTCTTTCTACCCTCGGTGCCGTTTGCTTTCCTTCTGTTTTCTTTCGTTTTTCTTTTATCTTTCCCCCCTCTCATACGCGATATCTCTATCTATTCCTCTATCCACATATTTGGCATTATCGATCCATTCACATCCAAACCCGAACCACGTACATTCCATTCCGCACACAACCTCTATCCTCTGCAACCGCCTCATACATCCTTCTCCCGCATGCTTCACATACTTCTATATCTATATCGATATCACGATAACTTGTATTCTTTCATGCCCTTGCGTGTACTTGTTACATTGGCCTGCTCATTTGTATCTTTCTTCAGCTTCGAATTTTCTGTTGATTTTTGATATGTAATTCAATAATTTATGCAACATTTTACTATCTATACACTTCTTTCCTTCTACCAAGGTTCGTCTAAATAGTCCACATACCCTAAAGAGCGGGAGTGTATCACGTTCTCTTAAGCACTAGAAACATCCTTGGCCTCCTCGCCCTCAAAGTACTCAGGGAGGACGAACGCTAGCTTCTTCCTGTCTTCGGGGTTCTGAAGCTGCGACCTGGGCATGATGCTGAACTTCATGGTGCCGGCTTCCTCGAGGAAGATGGAAGCCTCGTCACCAGTGATAGCAGCGTGAAGGTCCTCGATGATGGTGGCAGCCACGAGACGGGAGGTGTCGGCGTTGGCTTTGAGCGTCTTGAACACCTCAGCGGCGGTCACAGCTTCGGACTGGGGGCGCCATGAGTCGTAATCAGTTGCAGTGGCAATGAGAGCGTAACTACTCGATTATTAGCTTTGAAGCGAAGACAGAAATGACCGGACACACCTGAGCTCAGCCTCCCTCGCGAGCTTCGCCTCCGGGAGCACACTCATGTTGATCAGATCACCACCCCACTGGCGGTACATGATACTTTCTGCCCTGGTCGAGAACTGTGGTCCCTCCATGCACACAATTGTCTTGCCGGTGAACAGCTGTACGCCCCTTCCTTCCGCCTCCAGAGCTTTCTTCACCTTGCCTTCAAGCCAGTTGACCAATTTCCCGCTGAACGGGTCGCCGAACATCGCATGCGCCACGATACTGGTACCCTCGAAGAACGACGCGGGGCGTACGCCCTTGGTGCGGTCGATGATCTGGGAAGGGAGGGCGAAGGAACCGGGAGAGATTTCCTCGCGCAACGAGCCGACAGCGGAGAAGGCGATGATGGTGCGTACACCAAGAGATTTGAGGGCGGCGATGTTGGCACGGGCAGGGACGGCGGAGGGGAGGATGGTATGGCCTTGTCCGTGGCGAGCAAGGAACGCGACGTGTGTGCCAGAGGGAGTGGTAGCAATGGTTATGGGCGAGCTGGGAAAGCCCCATGGCTGGTAGGGAAAGTGTTAACGGCGTATGTGAGAACAGGATAGTCAGTAAACGTACAGTCTCGGGGTTGACATGCTTCCTGCGGTAAGTTGGTTAGTTCTCATAGACATATTGTATTAGTTCTATAGCAGCACTCACACAAATGTCAGGTTATCAATGTGGTATAAACCGCTCCCTCCAATGATTCCAATGAGGACTATAGATTAAAAAACATTCGCATCAACTTAACACTGGATGGTATTTCAGCACGCACCTTTCTCGTCGGCCATTTACTGGGTATGCGTCCGAATTTCCTGGTAGGGTGTCTATGTGGTAAGAAAGGAAGATATGGCCAATCGGATAATCGATGTAGCACAATCTAATTTGCTGGATGATCGGCGTCGATCATACAAACTGGATGTCGTGCACATGTTCTGGGGTGATCAATGTGCGTCTATCAGTGTTGTGCAAGTCACGTAACCGCTAATAAAGTCAATAACAGTTATTATTTGGTCAATGTCGGTCAAACTTTGATGCTGACTTTGACCACAACTACTATTTTTGGTACAGCTGTGAAAGAGACGGTTTTGGGCCCTAAGTAAGCGATGAACAACAAGCGAAGAACGACACGTACTTTTCTGGTCAATCTCTTATCGCTGATTTTATCATTCTAATCTCGTCTATATACAAATATGGAAAGTATTTTCATGTGAATATCCAGCCGTTGGTCAATCAAAACGTTGAGCGGTTCTAACCATGACGGTTTTGACCGAATGATTGACCTTAACCATTGACTTTGGTCACTAACTACCCAACACTGGCGTCTATATAGGGCTCTTTTGAGAAAAACGTAAGTATAACGGAGTAAAAGCCCTTACATGATCGTTATATTCAAGTAAGCAGTGCATACTTGCTTGAGGGTTGAATTCATCAGAGACGGGAAAGACAGGAAAAGAACCTAATGCTATTGCCCGCGAGGCCGGCACGGGCCTCAGGGACACCTCCGCATCACCGACATGTGTAATGCACGTGTTGCTTCACTCCCCCATTTTCCATCTGGTACTACGTAGTAGACGACAGCCCAGCCTCCACTATAAGTATATAAAGCAAAGTTGGACGCCACCAATCAAGCCACCACTAAATGCACACTTCAATTCCAATCCCTCTCGAGATTCTCATCTCAATTGTCAACGAAGTTGCTCTTCTGTCAGATAAAGCACGTGAAACTCTCTCGGCTTGCTCCCTCGTCTGCCACTCCTTATTGATTCCATCACGAAAGCATCTTTTCCACAAGGTTGACTTCGAGGCGCTTGACGATGGGCGGGACGGACTCGGAGGACCACAGAAGTTTAGACGACTCTTTGACGTAGTGAAAAACAATCCTAGCATAGCACGTTTGATCTGTGAGCTCAGCATTATCGATTACTTCCCTGGCCTCTGTAGATCATGGATTCTCAAGGAAAAGAAGATACCAGCTCTTATAGATCGTCTTCCAATGTTACAGGCTTTGTCTTTTTCCAAAATATCTGATATGGAGGCATTGGACTGGGAGGATGAGCTTACTGAGCCATTAAAGTCCTCTTTAACAAATCTTATCTGTGCCAATCGCCTTTCATCATTACGACTCGATCGTGTCTGGGGAATACCAATCTCGTTGCTAACTCAATACCCACGCCTAAAGCACTTGTCCATACATGGCTGTGAATTAGACGAGGCAGAGCCTGAGTCTCCAGCATCCGAGTCATCCTTAAATCTTAGTCCCCATTTCACCCAGCTTCAGTCATTTCATTTTGGTGGCGAACTAGGCAGTGATCGATTGGTTCACCAGCTGAAGCAACATACATCAGTCTCTGGCAAGGACTGCTTTTCAGAGCTTGAGAGGCTACGCGTTACAACGTGCACGGAAAGGGGCATCGACGCAGCCATGGAATTAGTTCGCAGCTGCAGCCACTCGTTGTTACATTTGATAATCGAAGCAGATGGACCTGGAGCCGCAGCGCGTATGTACCATTGTTTTCCAACTCATACCTTTATCTGATTCTAGTCTGATGTTTTAGGTCCTCCGCGATTACCTGGCCCCATCAATCTTAGCATTCCACGGGCATTGAAATCGGTTTCCCTTCCAGGAGATATCGGTGGAGATTTAGAGTTGTTGGTATACTCAGTAACAGGCATACTGGACGTCTTGAAAACTGCACCCCCATCCAATTCTATCGAAGATATAAGCTTCAATTTCGTATCTCCAGGAAGAGGAAGAGGAGGTGTTGTGTCAATAGAGAATGCTGGCGGCTGGACTATCTTGGATGCTGCTCTTACCAGACAAAATTTTCCTATGCTCCGCCAGGTCAATGTGAAGATGTTTCTAGATGGTTTTCACGAACAGCGTGACACTGGTATGGAGGCGAAATACGAGAGGATGGCTCGGGACAGACTTCCTGGCATTAGTGGACGCAGTTGGATATCACTGAATGTCGAAGTCGATGTATATTACTATTGAGAGATATTGACCACAACGTAAAATGCAGCGATATCATAATACGCTGGAGATCTTAGCAGCTTGTTTATTTATTTAAATAGGAGTCGCATTATACTCAGTTTATAAAATCTGGATTCCATCTTGACCCCATATACTTGTTACCATAATTCTCGTACTTTAATTTGAATTTTGGGACACACATCCTGTTGATTGAGTGGTCGGTGGCTCTATCTTGCTGGCATTATTGAACCGAATCCTAAAAGCATTAAATCGGGCTCAGACGTCGAGTGTAAGCGCTCGTCATCGAATCCAACACAATGACATTTGAAAATACTAGCAACATCAATCTCGAGCCTTCTGGTGAACAAAAAGCGCCTCATTCCTAAACGCAGGTATGACGGCCGGGAAAGGAACAAGGATTAGCGATCAGAAGTGCAATGTTACGCGAGCGATGTAGAATGAAGTGTGCCTAGGAGGAATATTAGCTACTGAGGGGGAAATAATCATGGATGAACGCGGAAACGGAGATACTACGACATGAGGTGAAGTCTAAGAGAGAGCGAAGATGGATGGAGGAAGGAAATAAAAAGCGTGTGTGTGGGATTGGTGAAATGCGAAGATCATGAGCAATGGGATAACATGATGAAGGGGCGGGGACGAGAACGGGGCAAACTAGACCAGCAAAGACATGCCGTGGTCCGAAACAACCACATCTCTCCAGTAAAATTGACTTCAAGTGGGAGAACAAATTTGAATGGCACCATTTAATGATGTGGAAAGTGTAGGGGTGGAGGGTACTAAGAAGGAACAGGGGACACCTCTGTCTGCGAGAAAGGGAAATGTGTGTCAGGAAATAAAGGACTTCCATACTAGAGGCTGTATGTAGTCGAACTATGAAATCAGTTCAAGAATACTTAAGTATATGAAGAACGAACGACGACGAGTAATGCAGGACGGAAAACGGGTCCAGGGGGAATAAACAAGCGGGCATGTGGAGATGGTTTAATGATGAGACGTTCCTGGTTCTCTTCGTTTTCTCATCCCATCCTCGCTACCAGTATCCCATATCTCCCCCTGCAATGTATGGACGGAGAGCTCGAACACCAGATGAAATGATACTGAAGCCGTGTTGGTTGGCGTGTCTCGGTTAAGTAAAGGCCAGCCGCCACGCGTCTCGGTCAAGTGACCAATTCACGTGAGATGACTGCGAATGTATACTTAAACCTCCTGAAACCTGCGCAAGTTGGTTGATTTCGAATCGTTTCATTATCCCGATTCACCATGTCGGATCTAAAGGTAAGATTTTCTGAAAATTCAGCTCTTACTTCTTATGATATCTCAACAATTACAATCAGATACCTGAATGGCTGGAAAGCCCCGAATTCGCCGCTCTGCGGGATAACAATCTCCCTCCATCAGATGAACAGAAAAACATCCTCCTTGATATACAGAGCCTCCTGAAGGACGAACTCGGTGATAGCTCATTTGAAAATGCAGGCCATCGTCTCAGAAACGAGGATCTACTCAACTTAATTCAAACAGTTCTTTCTCCGATTAAAGCATTGCCCGATGATATACTTATCGAAGTCTTTCTTCAGTGCCTCCCCGACCGCTTCACCATCCAATGGCAGCACAAGTCAGCAATTGCGCCTATGCTATTGACACACATATGTTCCTCTTGGCGCTCTCTTGCTCTGAAAACCCCTTCCCTCTGGACAACTTTCCACGTCGACAGTCGTCTCATCATGGCCAGTCTTGCTCGCTGCACATACGCCATCGAGCTCTGTAAAATGTGGTACTCGCGTGCAAAGAACCTTCCATTGAATTTCTGTCTACTACTACGTAGCCTTTGGGGCGGCGGACTAGACCTTGAAATGTTGATTAAACAATTCATGAAGGAGACATTATTTTGTTATCTTCCCCGCATCAGGGTGCTATCACTTGAAAGCGATGAGCCTGTACATCTTCTTAAATTGTTAAATGAGGTCTATACCGAGCGTGACGCGGAGGATCATGGGACGTCGATGACATTTGATGCACTTGAAGCCCTCCAAATCGGACATATCTTATTCTATGAAGAGCCCGTACATGAATCCTCGGAGATTCACTTGATGATATTCAAAAATGCACCTCGTCTTCGTCAGTTAGAATGGAACATGGCTTTCGGGCAACAAATTCCCCATCTACCTTGGAAGATGTTAACAACTCTCTCTGCATCCTGTCAGTTCCCTTCTCAAATTGACAAGCTCGTTCGTCAATGCCATAATCTACGTCACGGAGCATTTAAATGCATTTATGAGGGAAATTGGGACGAAGGTGATATATTTAGTAATCTCATCCCTCAGGTAGGGTCAGTGTCAGTCCTCGAGAATTTACGTAGTATGCTGATCATCAACGAGTTTGGTCACTCCCTGTGCGGCATATTCAATAATATTGAGTTTCCTGCTCTTACTGCCTTATTCCTCGCCTTCCCACCATCATCTGATTCTTGGCACATGGACATGAAACCTTTCCTATCTCAGCCTCATAACATCCAACGACTGGCTCTGCTCAACATCTCCTTGATCACAGCAGCACAGTTGACAACTCTGCTTCTCTCGACTCCTCATCTCGTTGAGTTAGAGCTGAAAATCATCTGCGACCACTCGCTTTTGTTTGAGGAGCTGATCATATCAAAAGATTATAAAAACGGGAATGAATCGTTAATTCCTCACCTTCAGACACTTCTCGTCGACTACCATGGAGATTACAGATACTACAACATCGCTGAGACTTTTAGTGCTATGGTTCAATCGCGTTGGGGAGGCTCTGGAAATATGCTGATGTCAGGGTCCAAATGCTTGCATAGCGTCTCGTTTTTTATCCCACCTAAACAACTTGAAAGAACTATTAAGTTTTATGGACAACGTATAACATATACACCACGTATGGAAGACATGTTGCAAGAGATTTCTGACAGACTACAGCCTTGTGTAGATGCAGGGCTAGAACTCAATCTACATCGTCCTTTGGATGCGTATTGGGACAATGATATTCGATATGACATTATCAATTGGCATAATGCTTTGATGGCTCACCAACCGTTTCAGCCAATGGAAACTCATTAAGTCCGAAGATGCTGTATAGAGTTGTTTGGATCTAACTACTTGTTTTAATCCGCCAATGCATGTAGCTTGGGTCACCTCATATCTATCACTGAAGTGTTTGATATAATATGTACTGTGGTACTGTCGATGCACTGGAAATTGAATCGAAATCATCTTGTTGCACTTATGTACACTCGTTTTCACGTCTGGGCTTCAGGAAGATGTATGAGCATTGTCCTAACTACCATGTTCTCCGTCTCATGCAGCATCTTGAGCAGAAGGCGAACATGTTGGAGACTAAGGTTTTGGAAAAATGGGTATGTAGATATGACCGAGCTTCGCGCTCGGTTACTTGATTCACGTTGTCACATTACACCACAAGGTCCTGCGTTCACAGAATAACTAAAGTATCGCTATAACAAATTCAGCGGTGAATAAATTATACAAGAATAAAGATACTATGATAAGCAGGTTTCGTGATTTTCAGCAAAAATATCTCTCCTGTTGGATATGGGTCATTTCCCTGGCTGGAATCCTGGTGGAATTCATATCTATGACGTCTCCTCGGGTTCATTTCTTCACTTCACCAATAGTTTCAATAACAGAGATACTGTCTACGATGAAAGCTGAGTCTCCAAAAGAGTCAGATGAGTCGTCAATATCAATAATTGTTGATAGCACGACACTGCTACTGCTACTCTGGCCGTTCCTCTCAAGTAGCTCGGGTTTGAGACGCTGCATATTGATTATTAGTTTGCATCCCTGTAACTTCTTGTGAGCGACTGTCAGGATACACAGAAATAAGACCTACTACGATCGATAAGAACGAATTTGGCCACCTGACCAAGTGGGCGCG
>ML213643.1:175776-188914 GCA_004379715.1 Crucibulum laeve
AAATTATAGAAACTGTTCCAGTAATTAGAAAGGAAAAAGAAAAGAATAATCAAAATAAACGGTTCATGACATAATTTATCTATAAGTTATTCTTAATAATGTCGTTACACTCTTAATCAAGCAGTGTACCACTATTACATGTCCTCTATATAATTCTGTATTTACTTCCTATCTTTCCATAAGCCTGATTATATAATATTTGATGATTGGCATAAATATCAAATAGGTGCAGATGCCCACCCTAGCCTCTCACTTGCCTACCCTTTACAATATTGTGCTATTAAATTTTCTAAATGGGTTTGAAATCTTATGCAAATGTAAGGAATCACATCGGAAAGTACAGATTTTCAGGTGACCTGAAAATTAGCGATAAACTTAAAGCTTATATAATATCTTCGGACTGACTAAAAACTAAACTTAAATTTACTGATTTTGTTGTACCTATACTTTGATCGAAATTTTGGTATTTAGTCATGTTTTGTTGTTCACTGAAACAATAAGCTTAAACTTCAGTTTCGGTAGGACTGAAATCTTTGCTTAATTCATGAGTTTTTATCAAAGTTTGATAATGGCCGAAAATAGACATTTCAATTGTCCTAAAAACCGTTCCAAATCGAGAAAATCAGTATGAAAAGTATAAGTTTCAGGAGACGTGAATCTTGGTGTACACTCAGTATACACTCAGAATTGATGGAAGCATCAGGTTTCAGACAGCCTTAAATTTATGATTTTCACACTGATTTCAGATAGACAAAAAACATGGCAACATAATGAAACTTAGGGCTGACCGAAATCATTGTTGAAAATTCTCGATTTGGAACGGTTTTTAGGACAATTGAAATGTCTATTTTCGGCCATTATCAAACTTTGATAAAAACTCATGAATTAAGCAAAGATTTCAGTCCTACCGAAACTGAAGTTTAAGCTTATTGTTTCAGTGAACAGCAAAACATGACTAAATACCAAAATTTTGATCAAAGTATAGGTACAACAAAATCAGTAAATTTAAGTTTAGTTTTTAGTCAGTCCGAAGATATTATATAAGCTTTAAGTTTATCGCTAATTTTCAGGTCACCTGAAAATCTGTACTTTCCGATGTGAATGACAATAAGTATTTACAAATATCTATTTTTGGAAATGGGTAAGGGATTCCTTCAAGTAGAGTCTGAACTTGCCATGAAAAGATTCTCTATGCATCTGTTAAGATACTTAATAATAACCAAAGAAATCCTCAGTGTACTGCATGACAAGCAGTAGACAACTTTTCTTGAAGAGTCAAATTCTCCACCCTTCAATTAAATTTCCAGATCAATGTTGTACACGCTAATAGAGCGATGGACGCTGCCACAGCCACTGAAAAGCGCCCAAACCTGAACCTAAAGAGTCTCCCGATCAACACAGATCATTATTTTCGGGCGCCCAAACCATGAGCCATGTACCATTGACCATATCAATTATAAGTATCTTGCTAAACTACGAATACTTTTCGATAAATAATGTCATAATGAACACCAGCGCCGTACGTACGCCACCACTACGCCACGACGTACGAACACCAGCATCATGTCACAATGCAGGAACACTGTCGACGAAATACCGCCACCCGCGACAACGACGCACGCGACGTTGGTTGCACTACAACGCTCAAACACTAGTGTCATACGTACGCGAGCACCACCCCATGATGCACGAACGCCAGTATCATGGCACAATGCAGGAACACTGTCGACGAAACACCGTCACCGTAACAACGAACGATGCACGACAATGGTACCATCACCGCCCCACCCACCGCCCTCGTCTTCAATGCGTTTACTGAATCCCTTCCAGAGATACGTACTGCGATGATTGGAATTATACTTGGGTCCAATGTCGCATGCAGGTAGTTGCTGTAGCGGGTTCTCGGATACGAAGTGACAGCAGCCTAGAGATATAGGAGGTAGCATGTATAATATTGAATGAGGACGAGTATATGTATTCAACAACTACCTTCTTGATGAATATAGAATATACAGGTCCTCATCTGGCAATGCCGCACTGCCCTCGCCTCCGGTGCATCATCGCACACTACGAAACTCCTGTTCGACTCATATTGCGTTCTCGCCTGTTTGACTCACATGTGTGCCAGCTATTGCTAGTGCTGATCGAAGCTCTCGCTCAAGTTTGAGACTGTTGGATTGGATTTGGAACTGAGTGGGAGCATTGCTCTGTTGATTTTATCATCTCTATTTTTATCTAGTTGCATCGTACCATTTCTCTATCCGATTCGTCTTTCCTTTCGTCACTGTATCGCTCTATTCGATCACCGGTCACAGCTAACATTTCCTTCCTCAGACCACCACATCATATCACCACAGTCAATATGACAAATATGCTTGCATCTTGGTTCTGAGTCCAAAACAGTTTCTTGAGCACATTCGGCAGTTAGTAGATTACCGTCTTTACATTAATTATTCGCCTCTGATCCAGAAATCTACCATGGTTGGTTCCGTTGCATTATCGATCACTTATGGAATCAAAGTTCATCCGTCCAATGACCCATTCATTAAATTGGCCGAGCGAGCAGTGACTGGCATATCAGAACCTCTTGTGGCTGGTGCATTTCTTGTCGATACGATCCCTATCTTGAAATATGTTCCCGAATGGTTTCCGGGAGCAATATTCCAGTGAAAAGCACGAGACAGCAAGAAGACAGCAAAAGAAGTCCGTTCTCTTCCTTTTATTGAAACACAGAAGGAAATGGTGAGTTAAGATTTCAACGTACTGATACTGTACACCTCTGACTTTTGTAGGCCGCAGGGACCGTCACCCCTTCTCTCATATCTTTGAGTCTACAAGAATCAAACGATGCAGAGAACGAAGAGTATCTTGACCGCCTTCGCAATGTAGGAACCCAGGTTTATCTTGGTGCGTCAATTCTCGTAAAAGCTACAGTTTTTACTAATATATAACTGCAGCTGCTGCCGAAACCACGGCATCTGCGCTTGGTTCATTCGTATTAGCAATGGTTTGTTTTCCTGATATTAAGGTCAAAGCTCAACAGGAGCTAGACTGTGTTTTGAAAGGCAGACTTCCCAAGCATAGTGATATGGAATCTCTTCCATACCTATCTGCTATTGTCAAAGAGGTCCTACGGTAATCACATCTACTTTAATGTACCCAAAGACATTCTTGCTTATGTTAATGTGATCATCTATAGGTGGCAAGTCATCACTCCCATGGGTACGTATTTACACAAGCTGGCCCTAATTTTTGTGAACTAATCCACTGTCGACCTAGGCACCGGCTAGAGTAGGAATATAATATATATAATCCCTAGAAAATCCTGTATACCTAGAAAACAAAAGAATATAAATGCGAGGTGGCCTCACGTCGGTCCTAACAAGCTGTGAAGGGAACTGCTAATAGAATGAGGAATTGCCGGGGGAAATGGATGCGAAATAGCGCGATAGAGACCGGAGGACGAAGGCTGAGGGGTGGACTGACTGATAGAGTGACGGAGGAGACGACGGGTGCACGACGGGCACGACAGAGACGATAGAGACAGAGGAGGACTGCTAGAGAAACGCTAAAATAGCTGCCCGATCGCAACTAGAATAGCTCGACAACGAGAGCTCGGAAAAATAAGAAACGAAGACGAGGAGGGAGGTAGGAAGGTGGACTAAACGATGCAAAAATACCGAAGTCGTTTGGAGCTGTCGTCGTTGAAAGCGTCGCGATTTGGTGAAGAGGTCGACTTGCCGAGCACCTGAGTCCCAAAGAAGTGGAATTTATTTCGTAAAAGCGAAGTAATTGAGTAGAGGATGAGTACAGAGGATGAGGAGGAGTACTGGGGTGTTCTGAACTACTGAACTACGAAGAAAATCCTATGTTTTTATATGTATGAAAGTCCTCGCTACTAAGAAGTAAAACAGAAATAAAATGTACAAAAATGAAAGAAAATGATCATCGAGCGGCTGTAGAAGTCAGACTCGCTCATGGGACTCGATTCATGTGGATGAAACTACTCCTATGTTGAATAAATACTTAGATTGTCTAAAAAATGAGAAAATGCGAGTCAAACCAAATAAAATGAAGTATTTTGCGATAGCATCCGTTGTTCCGAGCTCAAATAGCATTTTCGAATCACTCTAAAGCTTCTTGATGCGTCCCGAATCTTCCCCGACGATCCCTGGTCAAAAATAGATATACTGAAGTTGATTTAGCGGCAGCAGGACCGAGTTTCCGGGTACAGAGCCGTGCGAGGCTCGTCACCACTATCAATTCTCATAGGTGTTCCACATTTAGCCACTGAGGATGACACATACAACGGCTTCCACATTCCAAAGAATTCTGTTGTGACTGGGAATTCATGGTAACAATTGTTGTTATTATTTGATCCACGCTGAACAGTCATGTCTTTAGGGCGATATTATACAATGAAGCCGATTATCCGGACCCATATTCTTTCCGACCTGAACGCTTTTTAAAAGACTGTGAGATTGACCCATCTGTGAAGGATCCTGAGGAAGCTGCATTTGGGTTCGGAAGAAGGTCTGTGAAAGCTCCTCTCAAAAGTTATCTACTGCTATGCTCAATAAATATTTCCAGGATGTGCCCCGGTAGACACGTCGCACAATCGACGTTGTGGCTTGCAGCGGGATGCATTCTCGCTTATTTTGATCTCCGGAAGGCCGTGGACAGCAATGGTATAGAAATAGAGCCCAACAGGGAATATAGCGTAGGAGCTATTCTGTACGGCAGTTTCTTTTTTAGAACCCTCCATTCTTACAAATACTTGTAATATATGGTTTCTAGTCAGCCTCTCCCGTTTCCATGTATCATCGAGCCTCGTTCAAATGATACTGAACAGCTTCTGCGCTCAACTGCCAAGTTGATGGATGTATAGGTGCAAGCATAAATTGGTGTATGATCTTTAGTCGTAGACGAATGGACATAAACTCTGTGGTCTGGGTAATATAATGCTATAACGCGAACTACAGCTCGTCAGGCCAAGCATCTAAAACGTCTTGAGTCTACGTTACCTTTCATCAACATTACCAGTAGTAATTATTCACGCATTCCGTGTCCTCCCCAATATAGGCTCTACAGCCGCTCGAGTGAGTCATCCTAAACAAGGCAGACATTTTTCGCATGAATATATGCTGGGCATAGTCATAGAACTTCTTGTAAATTACATCACGACTCACAACTACTTTCAACATCCGTCTGCATAGAAATTTGAAAATTTCCCCGGTGAGAACTTTCTCCGGGTAATCTTAGCGATGAGGGATACGCCTGTACTTAGGGTTGATGATTTCATGATCGTTGACTATAAATGTTTCGATTTTCTGTAATATGTTGGGCGAATTAAAGTGAGTCAGAATCTTGTCAAAAGTAAGGATTTTATGCATGTCTGAAAAGTGGTCGGGATATATGTGAGTTCGCCGAGTTTCCGAGGGTTGAGTATTGTCGGAGGTTAGCGAAACACGAAGAGAATCTCGTCGAGAACTTAAGAGCGCGTGAAATACGTGTCGAAGGTCTCAGTTTCGAGAAAGCTACTTAATTACATCTATGTACCTATCTTTATATACGAATGCGAACTATCTAAGTGAGTCATAAGTAAGTAAACGAAAGGTACCGTAATTGAGTCAAGATAAAAAGATAAACCAAAAGTAGAATCTACAACGAGCAGATTCAGAGAAGATAAAAGAAACGAAGAAAGAAATGAGTCAGAATGACTCATGAAGAATCAGGAAGAGTCATCATCGCATGCCGTCGAGGTCATGCGATGGAATTTGTTGACGAGGCGGGAGGTAGTCGGTTTAAGGGCGGTACCGACGCGACGAGATACGCGAAATGTCACGCGTACCTTACAATATATTTCCTTCCTTAATCAAACCGTTGTGCAACGCTATTACACGGAGAGACGGCAAATGCATAAGAATGTAGTGTTCACGATATGGGAGTATCGCAGACAATGATGCTTGATGATAGGAACACGTATTAGCACAGGGTACCTGTGACAATTTAAACTTAAAGTGTTTACCATCGACATTGTGCAGAAAAGCATTCAAAACGCTCGAGCGAACCTTGAGCAGATCCCATTATTTGAATCGCCGAGTCGATATGCTCAATAGGACGCACACTAGAGCGAAGTTTCCGCAGATATGAAAAGTTAAATTGAGGGGTAAGAAAAGACTACATCGAAGGAGGGTCGCGGCTGCGCTATACACCGCCAACTCTGCCGAAGAGCAACCAAACATCAAAAATTGATCTTATTTGACCTTGCCCTTAATCGCATTGATACCTCACTGTGACGTTCTCTGGATGTCGCCAGTGTAACATCAAGCTTGTCTTCTCTGAACCTCAATTTGACATTCCCATTGACGTCCCCAGACATTATTTCCTGACGTTATCCAACATTTGCAACTGAAATATTTCGGCTTGACTACGAAGCTTCCAGCTGCGACATTTCATGTATTTACTTTACTACCTCTCCTTGTAAACTTCATTCTGAATCCGTTTCCGCATCTGGCATTTAACTCAAGAGTGCAAAGTGAGGCAGATGGACCAACTCTAAATCGGCTCCATTTTTCTTTGAATGCGGCCATGAATGGCTCAGGGATGTCGATGAATTATGGTACACGTGATGGTTCAAGTTTGTTTTCCTTTCCCTTCGTTCTTTCTTCTTCCTCGCTCCCATCCTCATTATTTCAGCTTTCAAGTTCTTCAGTCAATTTCCGATTTCAGTTTAATGTACTAGCTACACGACATCTCTCTACATCTTTCCAAGCTCTTCCTCTCAATGTAAGTGTTGCAGCAAATTCCACCATGCAGCGTCAATTGACCTTGAACAATCCAGGGTGTATCCCAATTGCAATCCAACTCACCCTCGGTGGAGTTACCTCAGACAAGGGGCTGAGGGTGTCATTTAGCAAGGTTAATACATATATTCAAAAGGTGCATTCAAAAGGTGCATCTCCTCTCTTTCTGTTACAGAGCGCTGACTGATGCTCCTTTCACTCCTAGCTCCTCCTTGAACTTGGCTACGTCCTCGAGCCTGACTGCAACACATAAGTGTGCAAGCTACGCGATTCAGGCAGGGGGTTCTACAAGAGATGGACGAGGATCTGGTGAGTATTTGGAGCTATATCTCTCAGTCTCAGCTGTTTAAAATAGCGACGACGACAAATGTGCTGCTTGTGATGGGGGACTCTTGTCTTTGTTGATGAGCATGACCTCCACCTTCATTCATAAGCAGAATGCTGTTGTTGTCTCAACCTCGATATTGACCCCTGTAACATCGAGCTAACTCGTCGTTTTCAGCTGAATCAGCGCTTCGGTGAGGACTGGGTCTATCTCACCAAGGACTTCCTACCAGCGTTCGATGACGAGAGAAACTCAAGTTCAAGCCAGACCTGTGGAATGGCATTGCAAGGTCATCTTGTCTCAATTCATCGGGAAGGTTCGTTTTCACCTTCTCATCTTGAGCTGGGTAGTCTTTCGCCAACACTTATTTCAAGTCGGCTACATTGCCATCCCACGCATCATATACACGGATAACCATATTGTTGAAAACCTCGCCTTGTCTAGGCGTAACCCTCTTGGAGGTGATGAAGGGAGCGGAATTGAAGTCTGACGTGTGAGTGATCTTCCTTCCGTTCCATGATTGCTCTGTGATGAAGAGATACTGATTGTATATGATAACTATAGATTTACAACTATCGCTCATAAGATGCCGAAGAATGGCTCTTTGCAACGAGCTTGCAGAGACCAAAACCCAGTTAAAGAAGAGAGGGAAGTGACGAAGGGGGAAATGCCTGTTTAGCTCTGCGTTTTTGGGACTGGGGGATTTGGATGGCGTATATTATTTGTGGTTTATACGTAGTTTTATTTCTGTATATACTTCGTCCTGGTTTACCTTACATGGACTGCAATATCATTATTTCAACAGATATATCGATCGTTAATAAATCATTAATATTTACAAGCCAAAAAGGATATCAACTAAATGCTAGCTAGATGATGTGGGCATCTCTCATTGACCTTGGAAGGACATGTGGCTGATATCAGCAAAAATGTTTTTTTGAGGTCAGTGGAAAACATCTCGGGATATAAGGTGTTGCCAGATGTTGAGGGATTCTATGTGCCAACGTCAAATAACATCAACGGAATGTTGTGTGACAATCAGGCGAATAACGTCAGCCATCAATCTAGTGACATCTGGGTGATGTCTGGACGAAACGCCGGTGTAGCTGCTGCCGATTACGAATTTCTCGGGCATCATTCCGGGATATATTCCGTAGCCCGGGGGTTCTGATACGTCAACACACATTTTAATTTGCATTCATAATATAACCTTTTGGTATGGAGATGCCTGCAGAGGTGCTTGCTTTCTGTGGGGGAGAAATAATGGTTCACATGCGTTACACTGAATAGAAAGGAAGAGATGAGGACGGCGGCAATTTCCCAGTCACAACTTGAACATCGTCCACGAAAGAAGGCGACGTGGAAATAATAAATATGCACTGACATAATAAATCCCCTTCAGCGCATGACGCAGTCGCGTTGAAGGCGAGACAGCAAGCACATAAAAGGAGGAATAACAAATATGAAGACTCGCCATTTAGTTGGTACTGAGCGCTGAACCGGTACATACACCATGGTGTCACTGACACCCTCTCATCCCCTCCGAGATGTAGAGCCGCTGAGCCATAGAGCCTCTCAAAAGCTCAGACTCATCGCAGCTCACAGCTGGACACAGCGTATTCCCTGCTACTGCCGTAATTGGTTGAGGTCCCAGCGATGTTGCTCAGGCCAGATACACAGACGGCAGAAGAGTGAGAATCTGCAGAAAGGGGATGAACCAACGCTTAATTGAGGGGAGAGAAGCGGAGGCGGGGAAGGAGGGAGTAAGACAATAAGAGAACTGTACGAGAAAATACGAGCCTGGGAATACTAGCAGTAGGGAAAGGAGGGAAGAAATACAGCAAGCAAACGCACCCCGAAAAACTGCTGCATCTTCCATAGAATCAAACTAACGTACCAGATAATCCACGCCAATGGACCCCCATTCCCTCAAACGAGGTTTAAATTCACTTGCAGTAAGAGTTTGTCCGACTCAATTCGTGATCTGACAAGGGGGAAGTTGAGTATGGACGACGAGATGTGTAGCGATACATTCAAAAATGGGGATTTGGCGGAGTGGTTGGGGTTCGGTGGAGGCTAGAAAGAAGGAGCGATTTAGCCATTCTGATGCCGAGAAGAAGGTGGTGTCGACCTAGGCACCGGCTATAGCGTAGGAATATATATAATAATCCTAGAATAAACCTGTATACCTAGAAAATAAAAGAAATAAAATTGCGAGGTGGCCTCACGTCGGTCCTAACAACCTAGGGAGTGAACTGTTAATAGAATGACGAGGTGCTGAGGGAGTTGGATGAAAAATAGCGCGATTGGAACCGGAGGACGAGGGCTGAGCTGCTGACAGACTGATAGAGCGACGGAGGAGATGACGAGTGCGCGACGGGCACGACGAAGACGACAGAGATGGAGGAAAACTGCTAGGAGAAACGCTAAAATAGCTGCCCGATCGCAACTAAGATAGCTCGACAGCGAGAGCTCGGAAAATTATGAAATGAAGACGCGTAGAAAGGCTGGAAGGCGGCCTAGATGACGTAAAAGGAATGGAGTGATTTGGCGTTGAACTCGACGAGAGCGACACGATTTCGCAAGGAGGATGATTTTCGAAGACCTGAATCCCAAAGAACTTGAATTTATTCTTGTAAAATCGAAGTAATTTGAGTGAGTAGAGAGAGAGGATGAAGGGGAATTCTGAACTAATGAACTACGCAACTAAAACCTATGTTTTTAAGTAAATAGAAAAGTCCTTAATTCCAAGGAGTAAAATCAAAAAAAATGTAAACATTTTGAAGTAGAATGAACATTTGAAAGTCTGTAGACATTAGACTCGGTTAGAGGACACTATTGATTCGTCAGGAATGCAGGAGATGTCTTCTGCGCACTGGATCGCAGGAATACTATCCTAAATAAGTACACAAATGAATAAAATTCGAAAAATACTAATCAAATCAAACAAAATGGTCCATCCCGCGATTGATTCCGTTGTTCCGAGCTTGAATAAATGTTCCGCGATGTTATGCAGCTTCCTGATGCGTTCCGAACCATCCTAGATGATCGCATGATGTTCCTACCGGTGAGTTTTCGTGTACAGAGCCCCGTGGGGTTCGTCAGTGGGTGGAGAGGAAGGAAGTTATTATTGCCTAAAGAGCCTGAACGCCAGATGAAATGATACTGAAGTTGTGTGTTGTTCGGCGAGTCTCGGTTAAGGGCCAGGCCGCCACGAGTCCCGGTCAAGTGACCTACTCACGTGCAATAGAGAATGTATAAGGCTCCTGCAACTTGGTTGATGTCGAATCGTTTCATTATCCTAACTCACCATGTCGAATCTGAAGGTAAGGTTCTCTGAGAATTCAGCTCATACTTCTTAGAATATCTCAACAATTACAATCAGATACCTGAATAGCTGGAAACCCCCGAATTCGCTGCTCTTCGCGATAGCAATCTCCCTCCATTCGATGCACAGTGGGCATCCTCGTCGACATACAGAGCCTCCTAAGGACGAGCTCTCTGATAATGCAGTTAAAAATCCAGGCCATCGACTCAAAAGGGGAATTCACTCAAATCGATTCAAACAATTCTTTCTCCGATTAGGGCATTATCTGATGATATACTTGTCGAAGTCTTTCTTCAGTGCCTCCCCGACAGCTTCTCCTTCGCTCGGAAGGACCAGTCAGACATTTCAAAAATCGCGCCTATGATACTGATGCGTATATGTTCCTCGTGACGATCTCTCGCTCTGGAAACCCCTTCCCTGTGGATAAGACTCAATTTCGACACAGACTATTACCTCATCTTATGGAATCATTCACGCTGCACTTATGCCATCGAGATCTGCAAACTATGATTCTCGCGTCCAAAGAACCTTCTACTGAACTTCAATCTGTTCATATCCCCTATGGGCAGAATGATGATAAGTAACGCGTTGGCTAAATACTTCATGAAGGAGACGTTACTTTGTTATCTTCCGTGAATGAGGGAGCTCATACTTGTGAGCACTGTGCTTGCACTTGTTTTTGAATTGCTCAACGATATCTATACTGATAGTGATGATGAGCACAAGATGTCGATGATATGTGATGCGCTTGAAACCCTCCGATTCGGAAATTTTTCACTCGAGAACTGTGCCCGGCATGAGAGCAGGGAGGTTCACTGGAGGATATTCAAACATACACCCCGCCCTCGTCACGTCGTGCGACGCATGGCTGTCAAAAGAGCTCTAATCCTCAACCTACCCTGGGAAATGTTAACAACTTTCTCTGCATCGTGGCATTCCCCTTCGTAAATTAACAGGATCGTTCGTAAATGCCATAATCTACGTTGCGGAGTATTTCATCTCATAGATATTGGAGATGAGGACGAAGACAATGAAAATGATGAACGTGAACCCCATGAAGCGTCCGTCCTTAAGCATCTACATAGTCTGCTGATTATCGACGATGACAACTTTTTCTCCATGGACATATTCAAGAATATTCGACCTTCCCGCTGTCACTGCACTATTCCTCTCCTCCCGACCATTCAACATTCTATATGATATCCCGACACAGTATGCCCTAGAGCTTTTTCTATTTCAGCTTCGTAACGTCCAACGGCTAGCTCTGCTCCACTCCTTCTTGATCAGCCCAAAACACTTGTCAACTCTCCTTCGCTCGACTCCCAATCTCATTGAGTTAGAACTGAAAATCGACTTCGACCACCGGCTTTGTTCAAGGAGCTGATCCTGACAGAAGATGATAAGAATGTAAATGAATCATTAATCTCTC
The DNA here is from genome assembly GCA_004379715.1 of Crucibulum laeve. Lineage (NCBI taxonomy): Eukaryota > Fungi > Basidiomycota > Agaricomycetes > Agaricales > Nidulariaceae > Crucibulum > Crucibulum laeve. Next base: position 187,665 of record ML213643.1, read on the forward strand.
GCCTTCAGAAACTCCTCATCGACTACGCTGAAGACAGCAGGTACGAGAAGATCCCTGAGACCTTCAGTGCTATGGTTCAATCGCGTTTCTGAGGCTCCGGAAATGCGCCAACGTCAGGTTTTAGATGCTTGCATAACGTCTCATTTTTTATCACACCTAGACGGCATACGGATATCTTGCAGGAGATTTCTAACAGGTTGCAGTCTTGTGTAGATGCAGGGCTGGAACTCAATATACATCGTCCTCTGGATACGTATTGGGAGTATCGTGCCGGATATGACATTAACAATTGGCATGATTCGTTGATGACTCGCAGACCTTTTCTACGGCATGAGTGGGCCGTATTCTAAGTAATGAATCTGGACTGATGCTGACCCAGACAAAATACACGTCTTACGCCTTACTGTACCGTTGTTAGCGAACATAAATTTTAGCCACAATTGGGCTGATTTCTTGACGTCTCGCAGAGCAATGAATATCGGGACTATCTCTTATAGTAAATGGAATGGACTGCAATTTTAGTCGCTCGATACATAACGAATTTTCTATAACACTGTCTCAGAAATCAAATTCTACTTGTTAGTTGTCTTGATCTTATAGAATTGATAAATACGAAGATTTTCTATGTGTTCATTTTTTATAAAGATTCGAGCTTGAAAGAAGAGAAGATAGCAGAAGCACCAACTAGCGAAGTTTGCGTGAGAATGTCTGCCTAAGCCTCTTCAAGCTAAAGCTCGTTCTGTTGAACCCGCTCACTTCAGACGGCTTGTCTTTGTTACGACGACACAGCCTCTTAAGTCACTGTCCAGTTCTGAAAGATTTGCTGATCCACACTTGCAGTATCATCGATTTAACCGGCGATGCTATCAGTAGACTGTATGCGAAATAGAATCACACTCGCCTACCCTTGCTTTGGTAAAATTTCCCCCACTGCAATCAAATGGTAGAAGATAAGAACCTTGCACTCTGGAACACATTGCTTCTCCATTGTCGAGAGCCTACCCGTCCTGACGTTTACAGAATGTGTGTTATCGAAAGTATAAATGAAATTAAAGCAAAAACGCATAATGATGACACGTATATTGTTCCACAGAAGAGTACGTTCTCCTTGATAAACATGCGCGGACACACAAAATATACAGCATTTATTACCTTATAATCCAGAAGAGTGAGGTTTTGGTAAAATGGGTATGTATAGATGATTGAGCTTCGCGTCCGGTTACTTGATTCACGTTGTCACATTACACCAC